>JBCAUA010012044.1:0-13094 GCA_038406235.1 Peronia verruculata | reverse complement strand
GCAGCTCATTTGCCTTCACACCCCAACCTCTGATGGCAAACCCCGAAGAGCTACCAGCAGGGTCAGGAAGGTAGCTGTTGATATGCTTGTTTCAAATCTATATTTGAAAAGTAGTTCTTACCACTAAGGTTTGAAAATAGATCTTGAGATGTTAGCAAAGGATACTGGTTGATGTGGAGCTGGGGATTAACTGTCACCTTGTAGTCTCCACACACTCTGACTTTCTGCTTGTGTTCATCAGCCACTACCACGATAGGGGTTGCCCAGTTACTCGTTTCCACTTTTGTGATCACTTTTTGGTTTTCCAATCTGTCTAGTTCATCCTCCACCTTTTATTTCATGGCAAAGGGTTCATGCCTGGGTCTGAAAAACTTTGTCTCTGCATCTGTTTTCATTTTTATCTCTGCCTTTATTTGTTTCATTTTCCCCAGGTTTTCATTAAAAACAATAGATATAAGTTCTTGCAAAAGAGCTTCAAGTGAATCTTGGTCTGATCCTTGCATGGTGAAAATGTTTTTCCAGTTCAGTTTCAGGTCCTAGAGCCAATTTCTTCCTAAGACTGGAACTTCTCCTGGAACCGTCACCACAACCAATTCCAGGACCCTGGATTCACTCCTGATGCCACAGACGAATCTATCTTGTAAAGCCCTATCAAGGAATTCAAATTCACACTTCAAGGCAAGTCGCCGCAACTCAGCCGCATACTGTGCCACCGTCTCCCCTTCTTTCTACTTCCTGCAGTTAAACCTGTACGTTTCTGTGATTATCAATGGCTTGGGTGCCAAATGTTCTTTATGTCTGTCTGCTATTGTTTGGAATGCTGCTTCTGTTGGTTTATCAGGCGATAATAGATTCTTTAGCAGTTTGTACAGCTCGGCCCCCATTACTGAGATGAAGGTTGCTACTTTCTGCTTATCGTCCATAACTTGTCATACGGTCATGGTTGCATCAAACCTTTCAAGGTAAATTTTCTATTTCATCTTTATTCGAGTTGAATGGCTCGAATATGAGTGTGGATGACATGTTAGTGGCCATCCTCATCGCCAATCTGTTGTGTTTTCTACAACAATGATAATAATCAAGAACCACACAAAAGTAGACTAGGACATCCAGTTAAAAAGAAGGGAACGTTTTATTTTCGCTTGCTTAGCATCATGGTGGACACTTTTCGACTCGGCTAGATAATAGTAGGCTACTGTACTCTAACTTATTTGCCAAGAAGTAATTTGGCTCAACCTAAAACAATCTGTCAAATTATCATGTATACACAACAGTCACCATTACTTTTAAAACTATAGCGGTGTGAATATCACAACCTGTGCTTATCAAGACAAAATTTTCTTTAATAGCCCCCGAATCAAATAGTGTTTGATATCTTTCCCGTGTGCTTACAATGGAAGAACATTCATTGGACACACACAGGGCTGTACTGAGTGAAGTGCGTAGAAGAAAAACGTGACTTAGAACAAAGAAATATGCACATAGAAAGAAGAGAAACTGTATGTGTGAGGCAGTGAAAAAGGACATTAATTTTGTTTTTATTATTGATATAAGAGAAGAGGATGATGGGACCCAAGTATGCCAAACTTGTCTCTTTTCTATTAGAGATGTCAAACAGAGACAAAGCACTGTTGCATATAATATGAAGAACCAAAGATAGTTCAAAAACACCTCAACCCTGTTCCATGTGCACTCATGGTGCACAACTGAAACTAGGTTGTGTCACAAGGAAAAGGACCATGGCTGAGTGAAAGTGTTGGATGGTTCAGAGTGCACTGAAGAAATATCGGGTGAAGGAGAACACCAGTACATGGACCATTACATGTTACAATACCTCATTCTGTTTTTTAATCCCATCAATTATTCAACAACTTCAAAATTTCTTAAACTTTCCATTCTCACATGTGAATGAGCAACATCACCACATATTAAACAGTTATACACCACAACTGATGCCATTCATAACAAATTTAAAGGCGGGCCTCTGAAAAATGATGAAGAAGAGTTGTTCACTTTTGTCATCAAAAAAAATAAAAAATAATAAAATAATCATAAAAAAATTTAAAAAAATAAAAAGCTGATACTTGCTGAAGAATAATGAGATGCAAAACAAAGGGACAACCTCTGGCCTTACAAAGAGTAAAGAAAACAGCTACCAGTTATTATCAAAGCTTGAAATGCGGGCCAGAGGCATTCATAATGATTTGGAGAAATTGAGGTTCATAGTGAATTCACATCTTCGTCAAGTCAGCCCAATGCTACATGTAACAATTCCAACTATATCAATCAAAGGAAAGGCCACCAAATGGGAGTTATTGGATCAGAATTGACGCTTTGTCTCACACACATAGTCTATATCTATGGGAGAATGTACGAAATTGTGTTTATAATTGAATATGAAGTCTTCAAAGTCTTCAACAGTCATGATATGAAAATGTTATGCGATTGTTTTCTTTATTTTGGTGGAAGATTAAAAAGTAATAATGCGTACAGAAATTCATTTGACCCTGGAGTATCATTTTTTGAATCGGTAAAAACAGCTGCATTAGGATTAAAATTGCCATGGAGGCATTATTTTCGGTGATGAGGATTCTAAATTTGGCATTATATATGCATAGAGTTACTGTCTATAACGTCATGAAACTATAATTCAATCTGAGGCGTGGTTGTGTAATTAACAGTAATTGAACATATCACTCATAACTACATATTGAGACGAAAATTAGCCCACCTTCAGAAGAGTTTTGCGGCAAAGGTAATTGAGCTACAGGTCTGGGTTTTTTTTTTCACGAAACATTACAATCACTTAAGCTTAGTATAGTCGAAAAGAAATCACCCGCGAGATAACCCGATACTCATGACCCCTCTTGTGGTTTCGGGCGAAGCCCAGTGCAATTAAAGTGCCACCATTGTGATGCCATGACTTATGCATAAAACTTCAATTATCTAGTCATTACAAAATATGCTTAAGTTTCCTTTTATTTCTTGTTGTCATCATAAAACAGGCAGAGGTTTATTATTGCGCATGGACAGGAACATGCTAACATTTGAAGTTCTGGTGCAGCAAATTAATTAATTTGGCACATGAAGAAGTAGTCTTTGTATCATTTTCCATGAAAAACGACATGTCTCGTTTTCACTCTTCAAGGGGTTTTAGCTTCAACCAACCTTAACAACTAAAATGACTCTACCATCAACAGTGGATGAAAATAAGAGTTTGAATAATAATATATTCACAGTATCAGGAAGGTACATTATGTGGTAACGATCTCATGAATCAAGGTGTGTAAAGAAAAAGGAATCCAAATCAATTTATGACATGGCAATCATATGTGATGTGTTTGTGAGTGTGAGAAAAAGGAAGAGGATTTTGTAACACAATGGTGCAAACGAAAGTGGGACTGATAAAATAAATTAAAATTTTTATGACAATGTCATACACTTGGGACCTCAGCAGGGATGTCAATCTGTCTACATGAAAAAGTATGAAAAGTTCCTGGCATAGTGTTTCCCAACACTTAAAACTGAAGTATGTTAATGATAAATAGTTCTAGTACTGGATTTGGGCCCAAAAGAGAAATTACTGATGGTCAAAAAGTAGGAAATCCTACTAAAGTAGGAAATTTGACATCCCTGTCTCAGTATGGAAAGAAACTGGTGTACTTCTGCATAACCTGTACTTGCATAAATTTTTTTAAACATTTGTATTGCAATGCTCAAACAAACATTGTGAACTCATCTTGTCTATGTAGAATGGGATAGTAGAAATAATAAAAGAGGTTACTAATTTTATCTATGGCCAAAGCGAAATTGAATGGTATTCTTGCATCACTTCAAAGATAATAGTGATCAAACATAGTACATGTTCATGTAATTAAAATAATAGTGATACAATGACATGACACAAATTATGATTCTGTGATACCTTTTCCATTACTGTACTTTTTTTTTTTCTTTTTTTATTTAAACTGACAATTAGTGCATTTTCTTCTTAACTTCTTTCCAACTGTAACATTTCCCACAATTTCAAGCCAGATATACAGTTCTTTTTCCTACAGTATGATGCTAATTGTACTATGTTTTAATTATGAGATGATAAACTAAAGCCAAGTGCTTTTGATACACAGCACAATTCACAAAACTCAACATATTTTTGGGGGTCCTAATTTTTCTTTTCTATATTTCCAATAAATAAAATTCCCTAATTATATCTACACTGTTTTCCCGGCTTTCTTCTTATCTCGATTCACTGTTCCAATATTGTTACAATACAGCACAAAGTTATGTTCTAGCTGATAAAAATTCATTGTCAAGGCAAGCAATACCAATGCAATTCACTCATCTGGGAGGGCTGATGCTATGTCGGGTTTGTTAGAAACAATATGTGGCCAGCTAGAGTACAAGGCGACTGGACTGGTGGATGCACAGTGTGTTGCTTTACAGTTAGCATACACGTTGACTTTGCCAAGATGTAGCCTATCTCACTGCACTGTAATTGTTAGTCAAGGCAGTACAGCACTGAACCCTTTTATGCAGCTTACACTTTTAGTTTCTAAAGATTAAGTCAAGCGTAACAAATTTACTAAGTATCCCAGTCGGACGAGTTTTTGAGGCATTAAGCATAGTGAGAAGTAAAATGACCCAATAACAAAAATATAGGAATTAAAGTAAAATCTTCTGTTCGATTGGGAGGATGCATCATTGATAGATCTAGATCTATGATGTTTTGCAGTCCGACTGAGCTGATGTACAGTCGAGTCCGCTTAAATCAGAGGTCTGTTCCGTGGCCGCACTCGCAAGCTTTTTGCCTTGCGCATATGCCGGGACTGCCCAGTGTTTTCATTCCCTATGAGAGTTGTAGATCTTCTATCTTCCAGTTTTTTTTTAACATGGGAAACAACTCTCGAATCACCTTTTTCCATGTTCCAGATTTTTAAAGATCGTCGACATTGTATTTGGGGGAATGCCATACTTTTCAGCTATGGTCTTCTTGGACATATATCTCTGTCTATTTCCTGCAACATTTTCATTTAATTAAAAGAGCAGTCTTCTTTCTCTTCAAGTTTTTAGAGAAGGCCATGACATAGATCCAGTCTATAAAATAAAGCTAATCAACTGCAGGTGAAAGAGCGACCACGATGTAGATACTGATTAACTTACACTGTCACGGTGCTAGACTTAGAATCAGTGTCACAGGTGAAACACCTACGGTTGCCTACAGACGAAGTAACGTAATAATACCGCAAAGAACATGTTTGACCATATCTACCTAGATCTATATACTAAAGATCGAAGAGGATGCTTGATTATCAATCGACTTTGGCATCACTGATCCTCGTACGTTGCCCCCCCCCTCTCTGATTTCTGAACACACAGGCCCACTTAACACCACTGCATGGAGCATCTTCACTGTACAAGTAAATTAATTGCCTAATCCCTCTCCACCCATCCATGAGTTATATCTCCTTTGTTTTCTGCGCTAGGTGGGAACCACATAGAGAAACAAAAACCGATTTTTACCTTTGTAGTGGCGATGACCAGCTCGATTTAAAGGAAAGTCACAGTGATGGCTTCGAATTATACAAGAGGCACTTAATGATAATGGGCACAAAGAGGAAAAAAATCTATTGCCTCATTTTCATTCGAATTATCAGAAATTTGGATTAGGCTATCCGCATTTGCTTTGAGCAGACTCGTGTATGTTAACCTAGCCCACTTGGCCTCTGCATGAATGGGTTAGATCCGAAGCTACCGTAAGTATGATAATGTTTAGGACCTTGTCCATTGTGTTACTGGTGAAAATTTACCAGAGTTAGATCTACATCTACATAAGACTCTTATGTTCAAGACTTAAATAGTTATAAAACGCTTAGACCTAGATTTAGGAAAATTGACTCTTTGTGCAACATTTCCCAGGCTAGCTGAGAAAATGAAACAAGGGAAGTCACGCTGGTGCAATCACAAAAAAAAGTTAAAACTTTGACACGAAAGCACACCAGACAGTGAAAACTGGTCTCCTGAGGACCCTTACCTAACCTTAAACACCAATCTAACAAAACTAGCATTTCAAATTCTCCAATGATGAAAATGTGGTACCCAAATCCATATGAGATATATATCTAGATCTAGATATAGTTGACTCTGACTGTGACTGGTTGTTTAACAGGGGGTGTTTTGTCCGTGTAGCAACTTAAGATTTAGATCTAGATCTAGATCTAGTTGTTTTCTTGCTGTAGAGGCTGATGTTGATCTATTCAACTGTACAAAAATATCTAGATCTAGATCTAGCTCTAGATCTAGCCTTAATTCTGGTTTTAAATCTAAATCTAGATCGAGATATAGAGTCTAGAACTAGATCTAGATCTAGATCTCAACCGTTTAGAATAGTCCACATAATTATACTTACATCCGTCTTACTTCCCGCAGAAAAGTCAGTAGTCTAGATCTAGATCTAGATCAAGTCTAGTCTTAGACATATTTAGATCTCTAGATTTAATAGTCTCTAGATCTAGATCTAGAATCTAGATCTAGATCTAGATTTATTCTAGAAATCTAGAGTATAGATCATGTGAATATGTCTACTAACCTGGAGCGATTTCTGCGGTCAGGCTGATTTGGAAATGGCACGATACAAGAAGTCACCTAGTGAATGCTTAACCTTAAGATTTCTTTTAAAAAGTACTGGACAATTCTATCAGAGACTTGCAAAAATGTTGGTTTCAGTTTCAACTTAGTGTCTTCTGGGAAAATGGCGTTGCATGGTGGGATTTCTTAGAAAACGGTGGTATGCCTGACTGTTACTGCAGCTTGATCATTAAAACTTTTGGCTACATCATTTATTTTGCAATATCATGTATGTTCGCTATTGCAATTAAGAGATATGTTGTCGGATCTATTGTGATTTTCGACGGATATAGAATTATAAATTAATCAATGTACTAGCAACACAATTTGATGCTAGAGAAATTTTAACAAATAAAATTATTCTTACAAAAACCTTTGCTAATAAGACTAAAAGATCTCACGAGGGATAAGAAGTCTATCTACAGAAATGCCAGGAAAACCTCACAAAAAAAAAAAAAGTGCTTTTGTTATGCAGTGGAAAATCTATTTAAGTGGTAAAACAAATAATAAGAACAAATGTTTTGCACTATTTTTTTCAAGGCAGCTGGCTTACTTACGATGATCTAATGAATGCCAGTTTGGACATTTCAAATTTTAATTAATAACATGTAAGAAAGCATCAAAATAACTACATGTATTATCATTATTATTATTTTAGAAATGTTCCAAAATTTAAAACCGGTTGTCAACGACATAAACCTTCTACACTAAGAGAAACAAACATCTGTTGAACTCGATACGTTTTAAATTGAAATAAACAAAACAGATAGTACCGGCCAAATCTTCAAATCATGTTTGGTTCTTATGAGGCCAAATACAAGAAAAACAAAAATACGTAATATGGACGCCAACCAGGGTATTGCTGTACAAGCAAGAAAATTTTAATTAGATATTTTGTCCCGTGTGTAAAAGGGGGTTTTCAGTTTAAATAAGAATAAAATACTACAATTTTAGAAGAGTTCGAACTTCACAGTGATATACAGTGTATACTGAATGGTCCAATGGCGTTGTTGGACGTTTACCTTGTCTATCTTTTTTTTTTTTTTCCAGGAAATTTGGTGTGTACGATTTATAAGATTTGTCTTGAAGGTGACCAACGTATCACAAATAATCATTTCAAAGCCGGGTGACAATAAATGCTATGTGTACTTTGGTGACAAATTTACTTGGATAGCATATTTTAAAGAAAGTTATGGATATCTGAGCTATTAAAATTTTGTCATAAAATACACATAAGATGACAACCAATGCAGTCACATCAATATTACTTTTGAAATCAAGAATCAGTGACAATATGTCTAGGATAATTTTCTTGAATGATCATCAATCAATTGCACATATCTGTCAGAGAATTAAAGTAATGAAGCTGGCAAAAATGTTTGTTTCAGTTTCAGGTCTTCTTGGAAAAATGGATTGCATGGTGAAATTGGTTTAAAGGGTGATATGCATGATTGTTTGCTGCTGGTCGATCTTTAAAACATTGGCTTTTTCATTTACTTACAATATCATGTCCGCATGGGACGCCGCAAAACTGCTTACATCTATATTTTTTAGTTTTATTATACATTTTTTGATAACCCATATATATACATTTTGATATCCTTTTATAACTCGTGAAGGCGTTGTCTGTTATTACCGTGTAAATGTACCAGCCATGTTAGGCACAATATAGCCGTTATCATGCTGATGTGCCGCTAAACCCCAAGACAAACAGACAAACAAATTTAATAAAATATTGACATCATGAAATATAGATTTAGATCTATCATGAATTTTTGACAAAGACAGACAAATAAAGATAAAATAAATAGTCTACCAGTGGCACAACTGTTAAAATAAATGAAAAAAAAAAATGCTTTAAAAAATTGTTACTATGACTAATGGATCTCACTGAGCCATATTTTTATAGAAATATGAGAATAATGTGGAAGAAGCATTATTACTTTTGTTATTCATCAGGTAAAGCCCTATTTAAGGCTAAAACCAATTATCCGAGCAAATTTTTGGATCTCTATTCTGCATCACTATTTTTTCAAGGCAGCTAGTTTAGTTATGATGATCTAATGAATGCTAGTTTGGACATTTTAATTTTAATATTATGTGAGAAACCATCGGACTATTATCATTATTAATATTTTTTTTAATGCTCTAAAATATAAGATGGTCTGTCAACTGGCATCAAACCCACCACCACACTGTGAGAAACAAACATCTGTAGAACTGGATAGGTTAAGGGGGGGGGGGGGGGGAGGGGGGCGTCCTGAAATATGCCAGAAAAAAAAATGAAATTAGAGGGGGAAAAAAATGCAATTTTAGGTTTTGTATTCTCTTCAAAGTCCTATCTTTTGTTAGTATTAAAATGGTATCAAAAAGTAGATTATGTCCAATCTAACGTATGTGACCCAATAGCCGTTCAACGTAGACCTGACCTGAAGTCAGTCAGGATTTGCCTACCGTCCGTCAGGATTTGCCTCCCTCTTGCTGCTACATACAGTGTCGGATAATGACTATTTGATTATATATATAGTCATAGTGTGCATAAAACACTTGATGGTGAATGTCCTAGCGACATTGGATGACCTCTCTGGGGCGAGGAAAAGTGCAGATCACGCAAATGTGTACAGGTGTTCTAAAATGAACCTCCACGTCCTATGTAATTAATGCAGTTGTCATTTCTTTCTACTGCTTCAGAGTCGGTGGTGGACTATATACCATAGTAAAGGTCAAGACACTCTTGGTTTGAACATAAAAAGATATCGGGAGGCACATTTAGGCCCTCAAAAACGCGGAAGTGACTCTATGAACGCCCTTATAATGATGGAAGTAGGAAACAACGTGAAAAGATATGCTCAGAAAGCCAGAAAACAGCAAACAAAAGACACAGAGGTCATGGAAAGAGGGACTGTTCCGAGGCTGAAAAAGCCGACAAAGGGACTCTCCATGTCAATTTTTCTTTCAAAAAAAAAAAAAAAGAAAATTAAATACATTTGTTTCCTCAAAACCTGTTCTTTTTTTTTTTATATATATGCTCCCCTCTCTCTCTCTCTCTCTCTCTCTCTCTCTTTCTCTCTCTGAACCGAATTCTAACCAAATTTGGCATGCTTCAATTTCACAAGAGGGCCAATAAAATTACATATTGGAGCTATTTTGCTGGTTTGTAAGTTTTAGAGAAATATGTCTTGCGCCCAACGCAAATGAGTCATAAGTCGCGCCGAGTGAGTTCAAGTCAGCGCCATTTTAAAAAAAAATTTCACTATTTTCCGACTATGATACCAAAATATTTCCTTTTTTTTTTTTCAGATTAAAAACCGTTAAACTGTCACATTGTCAAAAAACTAAAAAAAAAAAAATAATAAAAATAGTATCTCAGTTGGAAAGTAGTTAAAAACGACCAAAAAAATCATCATTGCCCGGCGGAACTTCTGGCTCATTTGCCCTGGTCGCAAGACATATAGTTTTCAGTAAGAAAACAAGGGCAAACTTTGAAATTTCATTACATGGCTTTTCAAAAATGGCATTTTTTTCCTTTTTTTGAAGAGCTGGAGTTATGTAACTTTTTAGATATTACGTCAAACAACATGTTCATCAACTTCTTTTGTTTGGCGGAGGAGATGGATTTTAAAGCTAGTCACTTCAGAGACGCCAAAATCCAAGATGACGGCAGTGCCATAGAAACCGTTCTAAAAAGTCGATTTTTAAAAAAAAAAGTATTCCTCTAAACGAACATGCCAACTTCGATGGAAAAGGTTAAAATGGTCTATCCTTAATATCAACAAACAAATCACGTTTAGGACGTACCCCCCTATTTGTAAATTATTTATTTATTTTTTTTTAACCCCTGGACAAAATGTTGAACCCACGTTAAGATTCGAACTTAAGAGAACATGTTTTATTCCGTCCGACGGTTCAACCACTGGACCGTGCATTAATTCTGGCCAGGTCCTAAAGCAAGGCGCAGTTTCGTCCTCTACACACATTTTAGTTTTCCCAGAGGGTCGGTCCCGGACTGACTGATATTTGCGTAATACGGACCTTTGTTAGCCGACAGGCTGTCATGTTTGTTACAAAGCTGAAGTTGATGTTTGGCTCGTCTGTTATTGTGTGCACCTAGATGTAACGTCAGTGAGTAAAGCAACAGCTGCGCTTTTCACCGCTTCAATGATCACTAATAGCCACAACTCACCCTTTCTTTTTCATTCCCCCCCCCCCCACACACACACACACCCCTTTCTACCCCATCTGGAGCGTTCCCATTTTTCATCAAGACAAGTTTCATCCAGAGCTGCAGTCTTGCAAACAATGAGGCAGTTACAAAATGACGAGTTGCCGTCAGCCATATAAATCTATTGTTTTGTATCGAAGGAGTAACACTCAACATCAGTGCTGAATAATGGCAACATATTCAGAAGTCCGGTCTGGTGTAGTTTATATCATAGTCAGAGAGGACCGTAAGGGCACTGCTGTCGAGTTGGCAGTTGACTTTCGCTAACCGTCCTGGTCCTTAGCTCTTTTTACTGTCTCGCCCAGCGCCAGGCTCGTCCATTCCTAGATGTTGTCCCCCCCCCCCCATCTCTCTCTTAGTCTACCTCCTCTACCCCATTCCCGCATTGTGTCTTGTAATATGGACTTTGCCAACCTCGGGAACTTTGTGATATACCCGTGAATAGGCCAATCGCTTGGTTCTTTCTCTTTTTCAATTCTTCCTTTGCTATAATAATATATATTATGATCTTTGAAGTAGATTCCAAGGATTTTACGGAAGCATATCTTTGTCATTGCTTGTATGCTTTTCTCTATTTCTGCTGAAGGCGTCCATGGCTCTCAGGCATAAACAAAATTTAAATATTGATATCACTAACTGGCACATGGCTGATCTTGGTTGATATGGTTTTTGTCTTTCCAAATGGTCTTTAGCTTTGCAAGTGATTAAAAAAGTGATACACAAGTGATTGCTTTGTTGTCGGTGCTAGTCTAGCGAGGATTTCTGGTTTTGACCTTTCGTCTGTCACAATGGCGCATTGATATGTGAAACTGGTCTCCAGTACCTGATTGGCAATTTGATTGTTCATTTTTCTGGTTGTCGTTGATGTTGTTGGTCATTTTCTTGCTCTTCTCTGCACTAACCTCGATGTCGTATGATCTTGATCTTTTTTTACCTAATTCTTTCAAGTTCCTTGTCCTTGCGTGCCAGACCATCAAAACAATTGGCAAAACACAAGTTATTATTACTGTTCTGCCTCCAAGACTGATTGATCTATAGTAACGTTATAGAGCATCAGCCATGATCCTTTCCAAGAAGATGTTGAACGAGGTGGGAGATAGTAAGCATTCTTGCCTGACTAAGACTGTTGCTCTGAACCGTTCTTCAATGCTGTCATTAAGGTAGTCACACCCTCAAAAGGGTCATTATGGATTATTTTTTAAAGTTGAAACTTTTTAACTTATTTTATAGAACAAAGATGAAAAAGAGAAATCATGTAAGGCTATTAAAATTTTTGAAAATTGTATGCAAATGAGGTTTCAAAATGGCCGCCACAGTACAGAATAATACATATAGTTTTCAAACACTCTCCGTCCATTACAAATGCTTAGAATTAAATAAAAAATTGCATTCAGTAACTTCAGATATATATCTAAATCCTTGAACTAATTCCAGTTCAAATGTATACAAAAGTCAGGACCTTTATCACTTGACGAAGTATTTGCCTTATTAATATTTACGAGTCCAATAAATAAAAAGTATAAACATATCTATGTATATGAAAGTTTTACGGTTTAAAACATTTTAAAAGGTTGTATGCAAACTTTTAGTTAAATCAAATCAGTTTTTCGTGATTTTATGATGCACCAAAGATGTGTCTCAGCCTTAACAAACACTATTTGAGAACACTGAAGGGAGTAAACAAAGAATTAGTGGTTTCAACAACATCAAATTCCAGTCACATAGACACAAATAATGAAAGCATCTGGAGTGACTTCCCTTGCAATTTCTTCCTCGTTTTTGTTTTGTGTAGGACAAATCTATTCAGATGATATTAAAATCACATTTTGTTGTGGTTCCTTATTGTTTAGGGATTGTATTGGCCTTAATTACCATAATAAATAATGGGTTGTCAAAGAATCTTAGCAAAGAGGGGTGGTTAATTCAAATACACTTTTAATACAGAAGTACATCACTTCCAACTCTTTTTGAGTTCATCATAGTGTAGAGAAATGGGTTAGCTTTTAAAATGACACTCACACACACACACACACACACACAAACACACACACAATATCTGGTCCATATTTAAAGAGAAACAAATGAGGGTGTGACTACTCTAAGATAAACTGTCCTTCTTGTAGTGCACAGGCTTTGTATGATCTGGATTAAGATGGTGTTGATGTTGTGCGTTCTCATTTTATAAAATTACAATATAACTGTCAGACCGGTAACTAATAAAATAATTTAAGAAAAACAAATAACACAG
>JBCAUA010012033.1:0-13094 GCA_038406235.1 Peronia verruculata | reverse complement strand
ATATTTAACAAGGTCTGTACTGCAATAAGGAACCTTCGTCATACAACCCGGTATCTTCTGATTTCTTCTTCTGCTAATTAGACTTTTCTTTTCTCACAGACACAGGTATTTTTGTTGTGGGATCTAAACTGCTTTTCAATAGGCAATTCTGTAACAATAGTCAGCAAAATTTTAAGTGAGGCATATGCGTGAAGGTATTCCTCCAATTTAGCTCAGATTTAACGATAAACTGTTCAAGTCTTTTGAAATGTGAACTGAGTTTTTTTTTTTTTTTAATTTCTGATCTGTCAGTCTCGAGGCAGAGGCTGAGCAGAAATTTCTCCACTCCTTTCCTGTGACAGTCTGATTGGAAAATTGCACGACATTTATACCTTAGAAATCTTGTTTGTTTCATTACACCTGGTCACTCAACATTAGCAAAACATTAGCTGCCATTACCCACAGCGTAGTAAACAGGGTGCATTTTATACCAGTTCTTTCACAGGAAAATTTGGATTCTACAAACCACGTGAATTCCACCACAGAAATAGTCAAATGAATATATATTAAAAAATATTGCGTAAATAAAGGGAGGTTTTCAGACTTCATTTATTTTAATATTTCTCAAACACAAATAATGTCTCCTAAGGTTTATGTCTATATAGATAGTTAATCCTGGAAGAAGAAAGATATGTATCGTAATTCTAGTTCAAATCAATGCTCACACAGACTGTACCATAACACGGCTTTATAACCTTTTCGAAGTAAGGACTGGATGCGCGGGTTAATTTTGGTTAATCACGAAAAGGAAATACACAACTGGCTTTTTCATGATCAAGAGTTTTCTGATAATTATTTAGATTTATTTAATTGTTGTAAATGCTGAACACAGTCCTTATTTAAGAATCGCTAAACGGTGTAAATCTTTGGCAAAATATTTCAGTCACATGTCTTTGTTAGGTTAAAGAGGAAATTCCGCAATATTTGTCAATTAGAAAAAAAATATAAATCGTACCAAGTTTATCAAGTTTAAAAAGGAGTGTTAAATACACAATTTTACTTATAATGAGATACTTCCGGGTATTCGCACCTGTTTATATCGACCGACATTTTTAGCCAGTCTCACCACTGGTGAGGGAAATATTGCTCTAGTGCATGAGACGATGACATTGTCGTCCATATTCTTTCATATAGTATTTAAACTCTTTCTCGCCTCGTTCATTGTCAATTGTCCGAAATCTGTCCTATGTGCTGATAACGATTAACTGATAACGATTAACTGTGCAATTATCTGAGGGCCTAGACGAGATATCCCTTATTTCCATAGACATTTTGTACCTCTCCAGAACAAAAGTAGCTGGGGCCAGATCTACAAGTCCGTGCAGTTTTCTTTATAGGTGGCTGGATTGAATTCTCGCACTCAAAGATTGAGCACACGAGGATTTAAATTTGAATGGAATATCTGTGACTTTATATTTTATTTGTTTATTTATCTATTTATTATTTATCTATCTCTTTATTTATTTCTATATAGCTCTATGCATTATTTTCTGAAAATGTTTACTCTTTCTGATAAGTTTACATTTAATAGCAAAATAGATGGGTGAATGTCATAATATTCTCATAGCTGTTCAAACAAAAAGTTACAATGTCCCTCAGTTTATGTTTATATATTGCCTGATAAAAATGGCTGTTAGATCATTACGTTATTTCACATACTTGTTATAGCTGTGAATTAGTAACGTGAAATACATCTGCAACGATCTGACCCATGGGTGAACATTAATAAAAATTCGAAACATCATTTTCGGATTTAAGGAAAAAATGATCGAGAGAATTCATGTCACAGTCATACTACACCAATCCCTGCACTGCGGAAACCGATTTTCTCCCCAGCTTTAAGGCCAATATGTAATATTGAGCAATACGTTTTATTAAACCATTTTTTCCCTTAAACAAGCAACACGTTTCATTACATTTCATGAACATTTCAGAAATGCAAAAATGCACATTAGAATTTCTTTGACTTAATGCAAGATAATAATAATAATAATAATAATAATCGTGAAAACATTCATGAAAACATATTCATAAATATGAGATGTTAATATTTTATTATATAATAGTTTTACTTAGAATTCACCGAAAAGATTGTGCAGATTACGATGTGAAGAAGAAATTAATGGTTATTTCCGATACATACGCTGCAATAATATATTATTCTCCTTCTATAAATTTATAACATCACACAGATGACTATTCAATATAAGATAATATTTGAGTATCCAAGAGATCACTCAGAACAAGGAGGTTCATATTATCCTGCCATAGGATGAGGTAGACGAGTTAAAATGGTGATCTGAATCATTTCTCTCGCCCTCCACTCTCTCTCTCTCTCTTTTTGTGAGTCTCTCTTCTCTCCCCACTCTGGTCATCCAGACTGCCATTCCACGCGAGCCGTTTTGGCAGAGACGCGAGGCCGGGGTGCCGTGTGAGCTTGTACTTGCGTGATTTGCTCAGGTGAACTCGCATACACCTTCAGCTGCTTGGAATGCGACCTCAGAGACTGTCGGTAAACTCTGACTTCTGACCTACCTTCTCATTCTTTTCATCCTGCTTTTGAAGACAGAGACGGTGTAAGACAGAAAAATAAAATAACAATGATCACATACAACTCGTACATCCCACTGACTTCATGTCTCACGATAATGTCGATATGATGACGTTTAATGTGAAAATATATTATGAAGCGAGAAACTTTTTTTGTGACAGTGAAAGCTTGTTTGGATGGAAGCTTTCTCTTGAAGTTCGCGAAGTGTAGGGAGAGTTTCATGACAGAGATCACAATAACACAAGTACTGATGAAATGAAATTGAGGAAATATCAGCTCTCGATTAATGATGATGTCAAAATTCATTGAGAGATAAATGAGGTTGTGGTTGATGCAATGATAAATAAACGGCAAATAAATAGATGTCTGTATGTTTTTTTTTCTCCTTGTTTTCTTCTTAAAATCATTCTTTGTAAATATATTACATGGAATTGTTTCCTTTCTCTCCTGTAACAAATAACTTATTGTGTGTATTTCATGACATAACTTCCACAGGCCTGCAATAACATACTTGTTCAAAAGTTTCTACGTTCACAAATTAGCACTAACAATGTGTTTCTATGGGGTTGCCGACTTATTCTTCCTCAGTGGTGACATTTCAATTGTTCAATTTTGCGAGTACTGGCATTTTTGAAATGGCATTGATACTGAAAGAGTAAAATTCCTTCTATTTGTGTCTATGAACCACCTCAGGTAAGACAATACCATTACGTATTTTTTACTCAGTCATTAAAACTTTCAGAGCCTAAGGTAACGGACAAAAACTCATAGTTCATGGTCTAGTAAATACAGCAATAAAAATGTCAAACGCTGAGAGTGAGAAAGAGAGAGAGAGACAGACAGAAAGAGAGAAGGAGAGATGGAAAGAAAGAGAGAGAAAGAGAGAGAGAGAGAGAGAGAGAGATAACAGCATTGCTTTCCCATTTAAACAATCAGATCTGCTGTCCTGACTAAGCCTCAACATATCAACGTCTTTTTAGTTTTAGTTTTCAGCAGAACCGCGAAATTTTGGAAACAGTCTTGTCATTTCCAGCTGCATATTTTTCATCTCCCTGCCTACAAGTAAATATTACGACCTGTTTTCATGACTGACCGTGTTTAAGTTCCAAACACTTCTTTAAAATTTGTACTTTTATGACAGTCCTCTTGCCGCCTTTCCTAATGTTTTGATGGAGAAGTAGGGTAAACCAGATTCAGCAGCGTATAACTAGGTTAGTAACAGAACTTCTCCATATTAAATTTGCTGACGACACCACCATTCAGATCTTAATTTTCAAATTAGTTGACATTGAAACATAATAATCATGCATATACCACAGAAAAATGTATCAAGCGGTATGACGATTATTTACTCCTCAGTTGCAAACTTCAGAAAAAAAAAAAAAATCAAGATTGCCACCAACCCATGAAATAAAACATGAAACAGCAGGTAAGACTTTATAAATATTGGGGAGTGAATGGTTTGTCACAACCTGACAGGGTATGACTGTTTTTTTTTTTTATCCACTCAAAGATGAGTAATTTATTATTAGAAAACTAATTATTTGACATAGAACAACACTTTGATCAATGTATTTGGTAGTCCACGATATAAAATATTATAACTTTTTATAAACCACAGCTTGGGTGGGAAATATACGTAAGCTTGACAATGAGAGAACAGATAAATGAATTTTAAAAAATGAATAAATATGTTGAAGGAAATCAGGGGTAGATTAATGGCCTATATCGGAGACCTGTGTACAAAATAAATAAATTAAAAAAAAAAAATGGTCTAATTCCGGATGACCCCATGCACGGTATAATAATTTAAAATATTTATTTAAAACAAAAGAACGTTTGATACATATAAGAACTAGATTTGACCGAAAACAATCCACAGACACTTTCTTGCCATCAGCGATAGGCTTATTACGCTTATAAGTCGTGATTATTAGTTTATTGTGCGTGTGCGTGTAACTGCATGCATAGTGGGCCTCATCAGCTGTAAAAAAAAACTTCCTTTCACGGACCAATGAAGTTATCTTATCTTAATATGTCATCCCATCTCGTCTTAATTTTGTCTTATTAATGAAAAAAAAAAAGTCGTAATTTCGTTGACAATGTAAATATAAACTAAAGTGAGTTCTAAGATAGGTATTTCTTGACTTATTAATGTGAGAACCACTGATGGCAAAGAGCGTTACAATACTGCCGCTGGTACCAGCTGCATCAAGAGCATTTGTCTTGCAGCTAGTGAAAATGAGTCGTAATATAATGTTTCACCACACACGGTTATTTGCAATCATTTTAAAAAAAAAAAAAATGACTATAATGTAAAATCTTAAATTTCTATAGCTTGATGCGGTGAAAAAAAAAAGTTTTGAGCTAGGTTGACTTTAGCCAATGATAATGCGGATTGAAGAGATGGGGAGTGAGCTGTACATCAGCAAACGCCGGGAGAAAAATTGGCAAAATTGAACAGTTTCGCATAAAAGTTTATAGAGTCACCCCCCCCCCCCACAACACCTTGATATATTTTATTTACAATATTTCTTATTCAGAGATGCGTGCTCTTTAATTTTCTGCACCACTGCAACTTTGAGAATGATATCGGGCCATTTTCATTTCATATTCAGTCCATGACTTCTCGGTGAAAAGCCTGCCATCGACATTCCAGGGGTGACATCCTTGTTTATGTCTCCCGCTCTCGTTCCTCTCTTCTTCATGACGTGTAAACGTATCATATCGTGTTTGGCACAAAAATAGCCGTGATCGTGCTCATGTGCCGTTAAACCTCAACACAAACAAACAAACAAAACAAACAATCCACAACTTCTTGTCTGAGCTTGGCAACTTAGCAATCATTTTGACTGGCTGCGAGACATTTTATTTTTAAAGTCACTACATTTGATTGTTGGGCAGACTTTGTCATGAAGAAAAAATTCACTGTTGAAGGGCTCGCTCCTTATGATGTAAAACGAAGCCGAAAGATGAAGTATTAAAAAATCAATCAATCAATCAGTCAATCAATCAATCAATCAATCAATCCACCGATTGATCAATGGACCAATCAAACACACAGTGAATGGATGAATGAACCAATGAATGAATGAATGAGGAACAAGCGGAATAAATAAATAAATAAATAATAATATACAAACACACAGACAAATAAATACATGTAATAGCAAATGAATAAATAATTTGACCCTTTCTAGAACAACTGCAAATTGTCGTCAAAAATATCTTTACAAGCTAATTACAACTGACGGAATGTTATAAATACATTCCAGAAGAGGGTCCACACAATCACGTTTTGTGTTGATTTTGTTTCCACGTACTGTCAAATAAAGTAGATACCAGGTATCGTATTTTAACAAGAGTGATGTAGAGGTTAATTCTGAATGTTAATCTAAGAAGAACTAGTTTTTCTTTCACACATACCAGCTGCGACAGCTTTCGTAATTGTAAAGATTTTGACATAATAGTTATAATGATAATTCATCAAGTTGAAAGTACAATAATAATAGATAAGTGCAATGATAAAACATTAATGTTAGTCTTTTACTTTTAGTCATAATGGTATTACACCACAAATGTTGAAGTGTAAATAGAAAGACCACTGCTAACCCGAAACTTCCACTTTAAAACATTAACTTTAAAGTTTTCTAAATCTATATAAATGAGAATGCAACGCCATTTCTTAAGTTGGTTATGGGAATCGGCAGATTCGGTCACAGATTTAGTGACTGAAGCTGAACGATCATAAAGCAAAGGAGGAAATAAAAAATCTCACGACTATGCTAGGTTACTTTTGTTTCGTTGTCGTTGTCTTGGGCGATATCTTTATTTTCTGTTTATGGGCTGTTTACTCAAGTCAAAACTATGACCAAAGAGCAGTTTGTAGGTTCTTGGAAGGCTGATAATTTCAATTTACACCAGTTAGAGCACTGGTTCGACAGCGGACATTTGTTATTTCTGTTACTATTTTTTTTTCCTTTTATGTGAGGCTCTTTGCCTCCAAGACTGTCTATAATGTGCAAGTTTGTGACGTAGAGAGGGAGAAAAAGAGGGGGAAGGGAGGCATAGAGAGAGAGAGAGAGAGAGAGAACAAACCAGATATTTATCTTTATAAATTTGGCTCCTGTAGAGCTTTAGTTTTCCTCTCCAGATTCTTATTCCTACTTTTTTGGCTGACGAACATTTTAAATTCACTAGTTACACATATGGAGTGTTTCATGTTGTCGTAAAATGTTTCAGTAAGTAAAAAAAAAAAAAAAATGAACAATAAAACTCTCATTCTCATAGAAACATATGATTTAATTAGTAGAGGGCAAGGGAATTGACAGTCACAATAATGTTATCAAAGACAACAATAGAGTGAACATGTTCTTGTCAAACCCACAGAAACTGAGGCTTGGAATCAAAATATCACTATCGGATTCATGTTATGTTTTTTAAAGACACTCTGACCTCTTGAAATAGGAGAAAAATTACGACTGGGGCAAGAAACATCAGCTTTATGAACCAAAGCGGCACCTACATGGCATCACTCAGAGACTGTACAAAAAAGGTTATGAAAATACAATTCCCATTTGCTAAAAAAAAAAATAAAAATGTTAAAAGTGTTGACTACATTCACTACTCTAGAAGCCTTACACATTAAAAAAAAAAAAAAAAGCTCATTTTGAAGACACAAAATCCAAAATTCCGGCGTTGTAATGGCAACCGGATAAAAAACAATTTTTCCCTTTACTTTGAGCATGCTGAATCCAAATTCGAAACTTAAAAAGTCCCTAGTTCAAGCATAAAAACCACTTTTATGGCTTCCCTGCCCAGATAAAAAAAGAAGAAGTGGTTTGATGTTGCTCGGGAGAAGAGCCGTAAGAGGAGAATCCCAATTAGAAATCCATTGACAAATGATATCATCAGAGCTAGATAGCTTATGTTGGATCTTTGTTTATGTTGGCCGAGATGGGAAGCACGAAAATGCCACCCGTCGATATTTTCTATTGCAGGACATATATACCACAATGTTAAATGCCAAATTTACGTACTCTATTAAGTCCTTGATAATGTGCACAACATGATGAAGATTCTTGAGGCCTCGCTGAGAGTTAAGCTCGTACTGAAAGAGCCGTGCAAAAGATAGAGCTACCTTAATAAAATTACAGCTGATGAAAATAAGGGAGATGAACGCCGCTGCATGGATGGCCTGGATCTCACGAGGCTTGCACTCAGATTTTTTACTCTCAACCGTCGTCCCAGCTGAGCACTGTTCTGGACCATGCTGCCATCCATTTTTCCTCTGGCTGCTTATATTTTCAGCATAGGTGTCGTCATTTCTCTCTTCTCCCACGGTCTCGGAACGTTTGACTGTTGGCCGTAAATGTATTCTCCGGAAACGGGATGACCTTTTCAAACTGATGGCCAAAATGATCAAACAGATACCAACAGTTGCCTGGCAAAGGGTTGGAAATAAAACGCCATTTACTATTTCTGCACCATATTTAAAGTAGCCGCTGCTCTGCTTTGTCGATAAAACAAAAATGCTGCTATTACTCAACGGCAGCCAAACCTCCTGCAGGGTGCGAGTCAAAATGAGAGGGATATATGATGCTACACAATATACCGTGATTGCTATGAATATGCACAAAGACAATTTCACAGTGAATGTGTTTCTGAAACGAAACGGGGCAACCACACAAAAGCATCGCTGAATCGCTATGTAACTGACGGTGAACTGAGAGATGTCGTAAAAAATCAGATAATAGTATACAAACATCCGCGAGACTGACATTGAGTCATAATTCCGTGAAGAGAGAAGCTCGACAATGAAGGTTGACACAAGATTTCTGACTATGGACAGTAAGACACAAAAAAGATCTGAACAAGAAAGAGCGAAAAAACAGGCAGACATGCTATCGTTGAGACCGAGCTTGAGAAAAATAATAATGTTGGCAATGTTGCTGAAGAGAGCAAAAGATAGAACGCCTGGTTGCAAGAAATGGGTTATGTAATAATCAACAGCTTCTTTTATTTCCTCACTGATGTCGGATTTTCCAGAGTTTCGGACTGGTGAAGAGATATTCCTCATCTTCCAACAAACTTGTTCAACAAAGCACCCTCAGATCTTCTGTCAGTCCTGAAATGATGACGCCAAATGTTATTTGGGATTAACTCGCAACAGACTTAGAATGCAAACAATATTCAATAGTTTGTAAGTATAATAATATAAAGTATAATCCTGAAAGTCATCACTAAAACAAAATGGAAGTGGGCTGGACATGTGGCACGCATGAACAGTAAGATGTACTGGGTGGCAAGTCAGACACGGGAAGAGGTCCAGAGGAAGGCTGAGAAGAAGATGACATGATGACATACAACAATGGCAAGGGGCAACATGGTCTAGAAAAGCGAGAGACCGACAACAATGGAGGGATCTGGCGGAGGGCTACTTCCAGCAGTGGAGGGACATGGCTTAGAGGAAGAAGAAGAAAATAATCACTGGGAAAATAACAAAACTGAACAAAGACTAGCAAAAAAAACAACTTAAAAATAACTACTTATTTGGAACTAAGTTAGATCTATATGAACTTGCCAGTCAAAAACTATTATTAATTTGCCTACTTTGAGCAAAAGACGGGTAATACTGTAAATAGCTTGTCTGTGACCAAATCCCATCAGTGACAGAGCAGAAATTCACGGACTCAACTGGAGTCCGCACAAAGATCTAAAATCTCACCTTCTCAATAGCTTATTTTATCCACAAAATTTCAATTCGTAATTATAGCCTAAACCTGTTCTTATTTTTGAATTCTTTACAATTATATGCATATTTTTACCTGAAACCGATGTTACGTTTTCTGGCTTCGAGATAAATGAGATAGAACAGGATAGCTGTGGGTTTGCTGCTTGTAATTTCCCATCTTACTGCTTATCATTAAATGTAACAGCCTGATCTTGAGATAGAAATATGGTTAGTAGCTTATGATTAAGAGCTCTGCCTTTTACTGTAACTAGCTAATTGCAGTTTCATGTGGTCACAATTAATGTTTCATGTATGAGTTATCCTTCTCTGAAAAGAGCAAAAGACTCTTGATTATTTTCTAAAATAAGAAAGCAGGCATGAAGGAAATAATGAATACCCACACTTTTCAAGTAATTATTTCAGTCTATTAATATATATATATATATGAATATATATAAAATTTATGTAATAAAAAATCTCAGTCATTTCCACGCGCAATTGATATAGATGTCAATTTCTTCCCTCCCAAAATCATGATGATATGATTCACTATTCATCGATTTCCTTACTCTTTATTTTAGTCTAAGACAGAGAACAGGCTTTTGAAATGGGTATGGCCGGGCGGGGGGAGAGAGGGGGGGGGGAGGAGTGCGTTAACTAGCGGGGGTAAATTATTGTAAATTTGAGAGAAGAAAATAAGATAGAAAGGGAATGCGAATGTAAATTTAGTTCTCAGAGAGTTTGTGCGATAATGAAGAACTGCCTGTGTAGAAATCTGAGCCTTAATACCATCTAATGATGAGCTGCTTTCAGGCTTAGAGATAAATTATCGGATTCTACATTAATAAGCATCAGATTTTGAATACTAAAAAGAAAACACACACACACACATACACAAACAACAACAACAACAGCAAAACAACAACAACAACAACAAAAAAACGTAATAGATTATCTCTATTGAATGTAAACTGATTTTATCTGGTAGACCTAATTCTAGCGGTCCTTTATATCTCAGCAACATCGTTGGACCTAAATCCCAGTCATCTCAGCACACAAGAGAAATGAGAAATGTCCGAGGTGTGGCTGATTCGGGTGAAGTGGCGGTTGAAGTTCACATTGTTTCGACGAGCTCAGCCTGACTCAAGTCAGTGGACTCCTCCGAGTACGTGCCTGGACTGTTTCAGAGACAATGTCAGATATCAGTAAAGGGCTGAATTTCATAGAGATGTGAGAAACTAATCTCTAGATTGAGGGCATCGTATGCATTTGTTCTGAGCAAAACGATCAGACTGAAGTGTCTAAGGGTAATAATAAGCATTCGAGAAAGCTTCAGTGATGGATGATCATCCTAGTGCTTTTCTCAGCACTGTTTAATAACTGTAACTAGGATTGACTATTTGCTCATAGATATCATCACAGCGTTCACTAGATACCCTTAGCACTCACTTAAATACACATTCTCAATGGGAAAGTGGGGGGAGCAGGTTTTTGCTTAAAATATTCGATTTTGGGTTTATTGTTTTCTTTTTAATCAAAGTTAGATCTTTTTGCGAATATAAACATGGTATAGAAACGTTTATATGTCCATTCTAAGGTGGATGGTCAAGCAAAGATTGACCGACCCCTTTGCCATCCAAGATCTGGCTCATTCGGGACAACATCAAGTAGTAGATCCAATATTTTGCTGGCTATGGGCAAATGGCTAACCAAAAGGCTTGATTATGATCTTCCTCACGAATATCGGGAGGCCCAATGCTAGAGGTGGACATTGGCTGACCATCGGGGCCTATCCACACCGAATATCATAGACTTTTCATCTAGGCTTCTAAAAGAACCCCCCCCCCCCCCCGGCTTATGAGGGTGGAATATGCCCCGTTTCTGCTCTCTTAGAGCACAGTAGTAGGTTGTCTGTCACAGCAAGTTTTTGACCGACGAAGACATTGCGGCCACATAATGTTTCCTGGATGCTGAAATAACTCTACGGGAGACTTTTTTGCTGACGGGGTAAGGGTGCAAAAATGGAAATTTAATGTGAGAGGAGGCACAGGAAAAGGCAATAGAAGTCATAGAAAGAACTCTAGTATGTGAAGCAAACATGTTATGGGATTGAACGCCCGACAAAAATAGCTCCTGCCTGTGTTTTTCTTATGAAATATGGGTGCTTCTCGAATTGATTTATTTACATTTTTAACACAAATATGCGGTTTACCTTTTTATTTCTGGAGCAATAGCTATGAAATTTGGCATGTACACAGAACAAAATACATGTAATAGAAAAGTGGGTTTATAATATTTTAATTTTTGTTTTAGAACTATGAGACTTTGGGATCAATTTTTCGAGAAAATTTGAAAGTTCCCTACACAACTTTCCTTTGCACATGAGACGCTGAACCTATATAACAAAATCAAAGTAAAAGTTGATCAAGTTTCATTGTTCCATTGATATTCGGCGGAGGAGATGGATTTCAAGGATAGCCATTCCATCGAAGTGAAAATCGAAGATGTTGCGTTCACATGGCATCCGTTCGAAAAGTTATTTTTTTTCCCCCACTGCTGTCCTCTAATTTGAACATGCTGCATTCGATGGAAAAGGTTAAAATAGCCCATCTGTACTAATAAAGATAATAATAAATACTTTCCCGACGTCTTGTTCGTGACAATCTGAATAGAAACTAAAGCTTGTTCCTATTTATATGAACATCAGAGAGGAGAGACAGGCCTACTATGAAGCCAGACCGTAAGGTTTGGGGAAGGGGTGGGGAATAGGGGCCAGTGTTCATCTCCTTCATACCAACCCGGTGAAAAGTCGCCGTCAAACAAATACTCTTAAAAATAAACTGCCGTTAACACAATAACAATTAAATGAAGCCCAAAAAAGAAGCGGCCAGTGTGCAGATGTCCACGAACATGCCAATTAATATGCATACAATTTCTCTTTTCGTGATCATTTCATGGCTTCTAATTCGCCTAGATTTTTTTTTTCGCCACTGGTTCCAGGTGCAGAAATTAGTTGAGGATGTAAAGAAAAAAAGTCCGTTCATATGTAGCATTTAACCCTCAGTAAACAATTTCAGAGAAGTTTTTTTCTCTGTCAAAACTGATTTTCTCAAAAAGGTCTTCAGTACTTTTCTTTTCAGGATCTTCAATTTCTAAGCGTTCTTCAATGACTTGAAAATGAAAAGTATCAATGGAATAATTGACTTATAAATTAATTTAGTAATAGCTGTACTGACAGAAAAGGCTTATTAATTGAAATCCATATTGTCGGTACCAATATCCTTAAGTGAGCTATGTAATTGTTAAATTTAGATTCTTATTTTTAGTTCTTTTGCTCTGTTTGGTGCAGACACTCGCCCTTTCATTCATAAAATTGGGTGACATTTTCACACGGCCCATAAAACGAACAGTCACGTGACGGCCGGCTAAATATGAAAACGAAGTGTCTAGCCGGACTTAAGTCCAGCTAGTCCTCAGGTCTATTCGGACTCATTGTCATTTCCCCTGTATTATAATGTTTATTTTCACAGTGTTATCATAGTCAGCTGTGGCCTAATGGACAAGTAACCAGACTGAAATTCTATCAACCCCGGTTCGAGTCTCAGCTATGCCATATTTTTATTATTATTTTTTTAATATTTTGTTTTTTTATGATAAAAAGTAATACAGATTTGTATGTATTTGACATAGATTCTTTTTTTTTTAATGCACAATTTTGAGTGGTTCAGAGATCTGGATCTAGATCTAAACCGTCACCCACTCGTCGGACCT
>JBCAUA010012022.1:0-13094 GCA_038406235.1 Peronia verruculata | reverse complement strand
ACCCATATAAATTGTATAAAAGTGATTTTTTACTAGTAACCAAGTTCCAAAGGCATTTTTATTTATCTATAGCAATTTTGATTGGCATACGCCTTCTTATTCAATAGTAAATCAGGTTTTTGTCTCTCCTGTAAAATTTTCCTTTCTGGGGTTACGAGGTTTCATCACTCCACCAGCGATATGAAACAGATATTGATAGTGAAAGAGCAGATGAAAAATACTTCTAAGTATACTTAAGTTACCTCAAATTCTCAATAAAAAAAAAAAAACTCATGAAAATTCAAATGAACTTCCACTAATGATAGTAGCACAAATCAAACTAAATATTTCTAAATATTTTTATTTCAGATCCCAAAAGTCACTCCAACCTCTGTTTACTATTCTATTTCAGTATGAGTGATAAGACCTGTGTTTTCACCTCGTGTGTCAAGATATAAGTCTAGCCAAGACAGAATACAGTAAAAAGAATGAGAAAAAGAGGACAACAGAAGAAGAAATATGTAACCAATATCAAAGACAGTATGAGAGCCAGCTTTGCCAAGACCCAAACCCAAATCAAAGACTGACAAAGATGAAGGGAACTGATAAATAAATAAATATCTTCAGCAGTGCTCATACAACCCACAGAATATGGCACTCTTAAGCTATGAGCCTCACCAACAACAAATGACCTCCCGGCTGTCTGAATACTCTGGCAGCCCTCACCACATGATCCACTGCATCTTTGAAAAATACTAGCTGGTCAGTCTGGAAAACAAACCATACAACTTCCTGTAAGTATAGGGTCAATACAAGTTATGCTAGAAATAATTATGGTAAACATATAAAGCAAAGGTAAATTTCTATGAAATAAGATATACTGCATTTGGCTTCATGAATACACAACTCTTAACTATATGAAAACAATCACAGTTTTATATATCAGTTTAAACTGTGCTTTTCTATTTTTTTTAAACACAAGATTTTTTAACAAATCTTCCCATATCTGTCAACTGGTTGAGTTTTCATCCTGGCTTGTCAAGAAAATGGTATACAGCAGGAAACAGGCATAAGTATATTTATGTGCTTACCATTTCTCCCATGTTGAGCCTCATATGGTATTCTTCCAGGACTCGCACTAATTTGTTCTGATCAGCCAGAGGGGTATAAATTCTGTGCTGACTTGTATGTTCACTAGTATCAAAGAAATCTCCAAATAAAACTTCTTCATTCATAAGTTTGGCAGGAGACCATCTGACCTGTTGACAACAAAGATGGAAACTGAACAGTGAAAACATGTTAGAAATTCAGTCAACCAATGAAAGAACTGATTTTCACTTCACTATATGTTTATTGTAATAGCTTTGTTAAATAGGCCTTACTAGCAAAACACATTTATGGATTTCTCACAACATGTTAGAATATATGAAATCTTTGAAAAGAGTTAAATATGTCAAGCTTCATAAATCATCATGGAAGATAACAACTTCATTTAAACAATAGTTTGATACTCCCCAGAATTTATCTGTCAAAGTTCAATCTGCACTTTGATAACAGTGCACCTCACAAACTAAAGGCTAAATTCATACCCAGAAATGATCATTCAATCAGTTTACTGAAAATCTTACAATAAAAATCAAATTTTGCAACAAGCAAAAATGTGCAGTACGCACTGAAAGTCAACAGTCACAGATATAATCTGGAAAATACAAACTCTTCTTGTATTCCAGATGACAAATAAAACGTTTCAATAATTAACAAACTATGATCAAGATGAATAGCACACCTTACAGTTTGAACATCAAGAAGAAGTTACTTATATGTGTTATTTGCTTTCTTCAATTTTTTTTTTAATTGTATAGTTAGTTGAATGTTGGACAGTCTTTTTCATTTTTATTAAATGGATAGCACACCTTGAAATTATCATGCAAATTCTCTGAGAGAATTTGGAAAAATGTCTCCCGGTCTGTGTGACTGATCAGACGATCATGGAAAACTCTAGTAGCTTCATGAGCAAAAAGCTGTGCACAATTTTCTTTCCCCATGATCACAGAATCATGAGCCTGCAACAGACCCTGGATGACCTGAAAAGGAAAAGCAAACTCTTTTCAGTCAATGCATAGCTCAAGATACTTACTTACTGGTGTTTTCTGCTGAAGAGCAAATGAGATCATGAAGAAAATAAAAAATATAACAGTATGTGGACTTAAAATGGACAAGGTATTCATTCAATAAGAATAAATTGTTTTTATATTTAAGCCATTCAAATTTACACAGAATACTGTTAATCTTGAACAAAATAAGTTTGTTTACAGTTTTCATTTTTTTTTTTTCTCGCAGTTCCACCTGCAAACATCTGCAACTTCTCCATCCTAATGTCACTTTCATGTTCTTGTTAAATCTCTTTAGCTAATTACTTTTTTTTATCCACTTCAGATAAATGTACAAGACAGAGCTTTGCATGTATCTCAACTCTATACAGAAAATTTATGGTACAACTATGCCTCAGATATACCATTCACATTTCTCACAAGTATTCTGAAATTTATATAGATTTCAGATCACTTCACAAAAGATGTAATAAATGTCTGTTCACAGAGGCATGCTAGAAAAAAATTTGCAGGAAACATTCATTCATTATTTCTTTCTGAAGATCTGAATAAAATTTCATTGCTATGAATATGAACTTTGCTCCAGGAGGGAAATCCCAGTTTAGCCCAATAGCATATCCAAAGAGAAGAAAAATAAAAATGCAATCTATACTCTATGTGATGCAATTCTTTGAAAATCATTGCAAATATCTTCATCAAATAATTATATGGAACATGCTTAAACCGAAAATGGCTAAACCAAAAACACGGCTGAACCGAAAGAAAAATTAATCCCCATTTCTTTTCTCTCATACTCTTTATTAATGGACAAGCGATAAATCAGTCAACATTCATGGGAACATTGCTAAACCAAAAACAATGACCTTGATTTTAAATGGAAGCCTGTGACCTATTCTTAATCAAACACACTTAGTACTGACACGCTGTTCTCTCATCGTCAGGTCTGAGGCCACTGGTGGGTGTTGAAGCAGTGAACCAAGTGCACATTGTCTGTGTGTGCTGACAAGGCAAGGTGAGTAATACGTCACTGAAATCATTACACGCGCTGTCTGATGCAGCTTTATTGTACAGCACCATGTAGTTTCAGATGAACCACGTGGTTAGTGAAATTTGACCTTACAGAGTTTGTTTCCTTCTGCTGTCAACTTTCACCATACCAGTATTACCAGTTTGGATAAACTAAAATATGTTTAAACCAAAATAATATGTCCGGTTTCTAAAATTCTGGTTTAAGCATGTTCCACTGTATTTTGGACTCTTAAAATACTTAATCCATTGATGATGCAATGGTGTTTCATTCACAGTTTTTTTTTTTTTCTTTCAGATTCTAGATTCATGTGTGGGTAAACATGCAAATGTCATGCCAGAGTTAAAATTTTGATGGAATGAAAAATTTGTGATCGGGGAGGTCACATGCAATGATGGAAAATAAAACAGACAGAATTTCATCTAATGATAGAAAATCTTGTTTGTAACTGATAAAAATCTTTCAAATCTTCCAAACTATTTTTTTTTTTTTTACAGCTAGGCGAAAAATTTTAGCCACCATCATCTTTTCTTTGTCAATATAATAAAATAGAAGAGAAAAATTTCCTGCTTCATGACAAATAATGTCATTTTCTATCAAAGAAGGACAATGTATAAATGTAAGGATTAGCAGTTATCCAGGAACAATTTGCTTAGTTTAGAAATTCAATACATTGTCTATGTGAAATTGATATCAATGATTTGAGAATGTAGACAGACAACACAGAGGGAGAAACACTTAAACGTGATACCATGTTCAATAACCTGGTTAAAAAATGCAATAATCATCCATAGTAACAACATATAACTGATTCAGTGAATTTCCTGAAATAAAGAAAATCCTGAATTGGAGAAAAGAAAACACCTTACCTCTTAACAGATAGAACTACATTATCTGAAACTTTGCCAGATAAAATACAAGTAAAAAATCATTAACATTCACATTATTGTGTTAATTCCTGTTGCAATAATTGAATTACTAGAGTATTGTTTGTTTACATACTCTTCCCTTTTCAAAATTGAAAGAAAGCAAATCATTTTCCCTTGTTCACCTTCCAAGAGCCAGTTAGATGATAAAATTCAACGGCTAGTTATAATTTTACCAAAATATTATTATGCTATTGTCATGGTCTTTCATAAAATCCTACATAAAAACCCATTAGACTGATTCGTGATTTCACTGCAGAGATCAAATATCGTTAGATGAACAGGTATTGCTTTGACAGGTCCACATCTCTGATATCAGACTGTTGATGCATATTCTGTTCAATATTAGTATTACTTACAAAACTATAATATTCTACTAACCATCTTCAACTAAACTCTTAAGAAGATTTTTCCAGATATAATTTTCTTGTTTTCGTTTTTGTAATCTTTTTTAAATTTTTTTTCCACTTTTTACTCTTTTCTTCTGAAACAAAAGTGTAGCCTCTTTATCAAAAGACTATTCATTTTGTCAAAAACAGAACAGGATACAGGAAATAAATTTTTATGATATCAGATATATAAACTATTGGAATTTGTTTCATATCAGCACTGCAAAATAACATTTAAACAAACAAACAAAAAATTAAAACAATACCTTTGACAAATCTCTGATGTTGAAAGTGTAATGGGATTTGGTCGGGGTTGGCAACATCACCATACACATGTGATAGTAGACAGCAATGCTAGCAGATACCAGGGGGAATAAACAGTCCACCACTTCTGGCATGAACTCCCCTTCCTGGAGGAAGCGGCCAAGCTGAACCTGGTAAATGTGCTGGAGAGACTTTGTGGATGGCTGAGGTAAAGTAAATAAGCTGGAGATGAGAGAAAAAAAAAAGATATTATCAGTCTGGTTTATCTCGCACTGTCATTCAGGACAATGAAATTACAAAAACTATAAATGTCTTACTTGCAATAAATTTTCCACTCAATTTAATTTTCATCATAACCAATAACATCTTTCTTTTATATTTTCCAGTGATAGTGAAAAACAGACATCCACTTGTACTATCTACTAAGCATTCGTGGCCAGCATATCAGAATCAAACAGTTATCTTTAACAATGATTTATCATCATGAAATTCTCATAAAATTTGAAAAAAAGAATCTTAAAATTTAAAAAAATATATTAAAAATTTACTAACAAAGAACCACTCGAAATTTGCTATTCAGTGCCTGTATAGCGGTAAAGTTACTTTACCAAACATTATTTCTGTATTGCAGACTGGCCCTGGTCTTTACTAGTTACTATTTCTTAAAATTTCTGATATTCATGAAAAAATACCAAGAGAAACTATGGCATTCTTCCACATAGGTGCAGCATAGTAATGTGCTACAGTTCATCATATTTTCGCAAGCCAAATATGTATCATAAGAAAGTACAGTAAACTGAGTCACATCTGTACAAAGTATCTAAGAGATGTGGATATATGCACATGCTGTTTTCATCACCTGAAGTGCTTCAGTAGTCGGGGTGTAGTAGGATTTCTGCCTCCACCTGGTGGACCACATGCAGCCACAATCGTCACATCCAGGATGTCCTGAGGGAGATAAGGTTTGTTTGTTGGTTGTTTTTTTTCATCACAGTCCAATCCAAAAGGCGTAAATGAATTATCCCTCTACAACCCACAATGACATATTTGGCATACAATAAGAATGGCTTCAAAAGACTCAAAGTTGAAAACATGATGGGCATTCCATATGAGAAAATACTTTTAGAGTACAGACTTTTGATCTCAGCAAAAATGATCACCTAATAAATTTTTTTTTTAATTCAATGCTGCCTAGGAAAACACCAGCATTTTGTTTCAAATCTGCTTTTAGTATCAGAGGATTAAGAGCATAATTTAAATGGTTAGATTCATCTCTTGTGAAATAGAGAAGTGTCAGGATGCATTCCATCCAAAAACATTGACACCCAAAGTTCAACTCACGCAAGTTTGATTCTTGTAAAAATGACTGTGTATCAATGTAAGCAAACAACAAATAAATAGAAATTTATAAACTAAAATTTCAGAAAATATGAAGAGTACCAAATTTTGAAAACCACTAAGTTCTTCATCAGGACAATGACCCCTAGTCATGCTAGTTTATATCAGGTAAAATGTGGAATCTAATCTCTTGTTGTACCTTCCACACCAATTTTTTGGTGTCATAGAAACCTCCCATCTCCAAGAACTGCCGCAAAAGTTCTAGGGGCGGCTGTGCTCCAAACTCATCAGGGGCTGGCATGTTCAAGTCATCCACAAAGAAAATCACCTGAATAAAAAAAGCAAAGGCAGTGACAAAATTTTGTTGAATTATTACCCTTGTCTTGTTTTCACTCATTCATTATCATTGATACTAGCACTGAGAAATTTGTTCTCTCTCTATCACCATTTATATTAAATAATAAAGGATGAAACATGAGTGTGATCAAAATTAACTTTAAGATATTTGTTTTGGCTAATATTAAACGGAGCTCAAAACTTTAAATTTTGTTTCCTTCGGTTCCTTCAGATTTCAGTAGCAGTGTGATTCTGAATGTTTGAAACCATTCAACTGTCACCAAATTTTTTTGTCTATTTATTCTAAATAACTGACCTCTTTATCTTTCTCTTTCCTTAATCTCTTTCTTGGAAAACAATATCTTTTTAAATAATGTTACACCTTATATATCCCACCTTTCTGCCTTTAGGAGCTCCCATTGAGGTCCTGCTTTTCTTGATCAGCTTCAGCATGATCTGTGCCTCTAGACGTTTGGAGGTGGTCTGAGCACTGCACTGAACCATTGTGCTGATCAAACCTGCATTTTTGCCTTTGGCTGAGAGTAAAATCAAACAAACATGACCTCCTTCTGGGGCAAACAAGACTCCTATCAAATTTTTCATGTTCAGAGTTAATGGTACCACTGGAGAGGGAAATGAGTGCCCTTTAGATAGATCAAAAATGATTTAGCTACAACTTTTATGCATCAATATATTCATCAGACTCAAAATTAACTGTTATGGCCCCATGATCAGCAAAATCCAATTCATTCCATGAAATTCTTTTCCACATGTGATCTATTTCATCTGGTTATGTAGCAAGAACCAGATAATAGTGTAATTAGGCCTACTTTTCAAATTTTGTCTGTTCAATATCAGCAAATATCCAGTTCTGGAAACATATTCATATATTCATTGCAGTTCTCATATTCTTATATTTCATTTGGTCTTTCAATACCAACTCAGAAAAGCTAAAATGTGATAAATGAGGGGGAAAAATTGTCAGTATCAAATAGAACAAATTTTCATAACAGCCTCTTGAAGCTGTTAAGTACAATAAGTGAGCTTCATGCACATTATATATAGGCATGGCATTACAATCCAAATATTTCATCACAGGGTCCCATTACTGCAGTGGCAAACAACACATTTGCCTTGAAGCCCAAAAGGTATAGAGGGCCTCACACTTGTAAATTTATATAATTTGTATAAAGGAGGTGTAAAGTCCATTTCTTACTCACAGGTTTCCTCATAACATTAGTAAAGTCCTATTTTATTGGGATTACTTGGTGCAGGACAATTAAATCTAATCACTGTTATAAATGAATAGAAAATTATGCCATAATATTAACTATCCGAAACAAGGTACAAACCAGAGCAGCTGTTCTTACATTCCACCATCTTCCCTTCTTTCTCCAGAAAAATGCCGGTTGGATGTTTGTGTTAGATCACTGAAATAGTCAATCTCCCTACATCTACGAGTATAGTAACAGCTAATTTCACAAACAGTAACGTCCAATACTGAGAATGAAGCAGAAAAAAAAACCCCAGAAAAATATCTCCATGCCTGGTTAAGTCAAGGTCAGTATGTCTTTCAATCTCCTGGAGGCAGTTTACCACATCCATGAAGAATACTAATGCATGAGCACTCACTGAAAGCCATAAACCTATGTCTTTTCTCTGCAAATCACATTTTTAATGATCCAAGATACTATGTATAATACAGTTCTTTAATAGTATCTATGGTTCAATTTTGGACATTAACAGTAGATTTCTGCACATACAGTAAGAATGCTAGTCAGAACTACTTACATCCTAGCAGTAAATCCATGCTTTTATCATCATCAGCACTATGAAATGAAGTCAAACTGCTAATGTTTTCTAACAGGCTGGACTGCTTCTCAGAATACTGTAATACTGTGCCAAGGATAGTGGATGACTTCTCCGTGTTTGTTCCTCCTTCCTTTTCTAATTCTTTCAACATGTAGTTGATAATGGCAGTTTTTCCAACCCCTGATTCCCCTGTGAAAATGAAACATATTTGTATTAATATCGTTACTTTGTCTCCCTTCTTTCATGATATTAGCATCATAATATAGCATTTCTGTTTTTAAATGAAATAGCTGATAATATAGGGCTCTGTAGACTTACATTTTTTTTTTTTCTTTTTTTTTTTTTTGGCAAATCATATCTTTTGGCAATTGAAATGTGTGTCTGGAACATTATGAAAGCAATGTTTATAGTGATTTCCTCTGCCGTTCATCTATAGCATAGATTTAGTACATGGAAGTGGATTCATAAGCACCATTTTGTTCATCAATCGCTGGCCAATCCACATCATATCGTCCAAAAACAAAGTCCCAATCACAGTTGGAACTTTTGGTTCAATCTGGCAGTGGCTATGCATGCTGGGCATGTATTCAAATCATAGCAAATGATTGTCGTCCCCTTGAAAAATTATTTTTTAAAAAAGCTGTCTACTGTATGTGTTTGCAAAAAAAACAAGCAAGCAAAATGGCATATCAAAAAAGGTCATCAAGAACAAATGCCTATGGATTTGCTAGCAAGGGACAGGACTGTTGTGCCAATGAATCCACCAGCAATAGACAAGTCGTATGGTGAAAAAAAACACACCCAGTGCAAAGGTCACAATCTTAAAGTTTTATATAAGAAATTTTGCATCAAATTTTATTTCTGCCTTCATATTTGAATTCTGTACTCCAAGTTATGCCTATGCGCATGAACTTCCATCTTGGGCTTAACTTCGAAAGAAAAGAAAATGATTTTCCTTGCTATCAGCACAGAGACTTAGATGAGCAGTACCCTTGTTATTTTTAGTGTAGCCATGCCTAACTGCTGATAAGATAGAATAGAAAGTGAGCTGGGGACATTTCACTTGCAAAATCAGTTCAATTTCTGCTCTTCCAACATTGAGAGTAAAAATAGGGAGAAATTAATGCCACTCTGTTTGCAGTCTTAAAATGGTTTTGTTATTACTTTTTGTAACAGCACTGCCCTATGTAGTGACATGCAATAAGTAGTAAACCTAATGAGTTTGTACTGCTTTCAGTTTAAATTAAAACTGAAACTCTGTGGTGCCTGTCAAGTGCTAAGTATTGAAAACATGGTGCCTTTGATTCTTCTAGCAACAGATAAGCACCATGATGACTATAAATCTACAGTCTTGGCACATTTACATCAGATTTCTGCATTTAAAGTGTGAAAGCACAGGCTGCCCTGTGAAATAGTCATTCTCTATTCATATGATTAACAACAAAAAAAAACAAAATAGGCAGCATATGGTTAAAGGAGCTGAAGCAATAACTTATATTTGGATAGTCAAAAGACATGAAATGGCAGAAGCATGCAGAGGCTCTTTCAGCGCTACTTCAGTGAATATTGTAGATCTGGTTAACATCAACACTAAAATCACAATTAAGTCTTCTAAACAGATGCTGAGCCATGTCCTGAGAGATTCCGAGAAGAGAGAGGCACGGAAAAAGCTAGTGCCTGGTCATCTGTACAAGTATTCATAGCCCAATTTCCAGACAAATGCAAGTTTCAACACAAATCCTGTGATCTGATTTGACCTACCAGCCAGCAGAACTGGGTGTTTGTTCAGCAAGAGCAAACTGGTTAAGAAGGAGAACCTGACAATGTCAACAGTGGGTATGATCTCTGCTTCTTTCAACTCTGCTTTCTTTTTATCTGAGGCCACTCCCAGTGTTTCACCTGCAGACAGACCACAAGAAAAGAAAATGTATTATTTACTCTAACATATTTAAGTTGATGATTTTGGGACAACATGAAGGTATTGACATCATGCAGACCATTCAGCAGAATCAGCCTTACAGCATTCAGACAAAAAGTCTAATAGTCCTATCTGTCTAAAAAAAAAAAAAAAAAGGAGTGATTTTTTATATGTGTCGGCATAAAATGCCTTTAACAGTTCATAGTTAAAACAAATACATTTGGATTCACTGACTTAATCCTTTAGATATTAATGTTTAAAATGTTAAAATCATCCAGTTCAGAAAGATCTAAGACTGTGATATAAATCTACGCTGTGTGAACAGGTGAAATTAATCTATGTCAAAGAGGGCTTTGAAAAAATAGGATTTTACTGTTCATGAGTCAGAAATTAAGTCTGAACATGAATATTTCTACACCAAAAGTTTAACTCAATAGGTTGTTCTGTCACCATCCACTCCCCTTAAACTTACACCAATGACTCTATGCATGAAAAATTTGACATATGATTTATTTCACCTGGTCAAATGCGTAGACATCTGTTTGTTGTTTAACATGATAATCAAATCATGAAAAAAGCACAGTGGCTATTTTTGCTATATAAGTCATTAGGCAATTTCTGGAAATAACATTTCACAATTTTATAAGCACAGAAGTTATTCTGAAAGATCTTTCACTGAACAAAACAATGTACTCCATTTTATAATCTATCATTTTGTCTCTGTGTGATATAAAAAAAATGTTACTGAACTCATTACCTATGGTGATGACAGCTCCTCTTTCAATCAAAGACTTTGTACTGGGAATGAGAACATCCCAAGGCACAAAACTGCCACCTTCCAGATCCACAAAGTATCCATAGATGCTGCGATTACCAGCTGGAAGTCTGACACCTAAAATACATTGGATGTGTTCAATTCCAATCATAATACATTCAAATACATGTAATTAAATGACAAAAGAAAACTTCAGTTTTATTATGAAACCTTTATAAAGACATGGAATATGCAACTGGCTAACAAACGAAGAAATTCTGATAAATCCCATTCACATGTTGCATTATCTTTGAGAGAAGAAATTCAGACTTACTGGGGAAAACAATGAGAAAGTTGATCTCTACAATGATATTTTTCATATGTGAAACTTCAAATGGGAGAGAAATTGCATGCCAAGAAGGCTTACTTTAAAAAAAGACATAACTTTCAGCTTTGTTAATGACAAACCATAGATCACTTTTTTTCTGAACACCAACAGACTTCTTGGAACCATGCCTATTATGGCCAATTTCTCGATTCACAGTTTATCTGATTTTATCTTCACAGGAATTAGATATTTAAAAACTAAGACATATAATTCCTGAAATATTTTCATTAATCAACATTATTTCTCCACATACTGACAAGTTTTCGTAACAAAACAAATTCAATCTGTTTTCCTATGCTCAACTGCAGAATTAGCCAAAGAGGTAATGAGGTTAGTTGATCATCACTCACCTAGAGGAGGTTCAACATCAAAGAGCTCTCTGGCAAAGTTGTCAAATTCATTGTTGACATCAACTCTCTCTGCTGCTCCAGCGGCTGCTCGTTTGATGTTACTGTCATCCTCCTCCATGAACTCACGCCTTTTCAGCACTCCACCAATGCTCCAGGTGTAGGCAAACACAAACAACTTGCCTAGCAAATTGGTCAGCTGACTTGGGTGCTTTTCCAAGAAAAACATTTTTCTCTCAGCCCTGTGCATAGAAAAGAGCAACTATCTTGTGACACAGCTCCAGATTAACGACAAATATGAAGTACCATTTCAAATTTATCATGCTCCTTTCTGCTTGCCAGAAGAAGAATAATCACCAAATGTGAACCAAACACAACCTACAAACTTTCAATACAAACTGCTGAAGTCAGCTTTTTATGATAACAATAACATTTATGCTCAATAAATGTGTTTGTGCTTTAAGGTGATATACAATGAGTCTTATGTCACTACACTGCATGCTGCCTGGAGGGAAAATCAATTGCAAGTTATTGTGAGTCTTTGACCAAACTGGACATCTCTAGGGCTAAAGGCTTGCCATTAATAATGGCATGTTAGTTGTCAATTTTGGTAGGAACTTTGGCACAAATATGTTTCCTAGATTTTTATCTAATGCACTGGAATGTGGGATCTCTGAAACAAAATTCATAAATGAAATGCAATCTATCCTTATACTCAGCAAAAATATCAACAGAAACAACTTCATTGTGTCAGAATGAATTACAGTATAAGCCTATCCATATCATGTAATGCTACCTTCCATTTGCCCAAATGTCATAAATGCACCTAATACTGACATACCCTTTAGAGTGAGATTTATGCATTGTGTCTGATGTCTCTGTATTTTCTTTTGATTTGGCAGGCTGCTTTTTAGCATGGCGTCGCTTGAGTTTGGATGCTCGGCTCCCTGATCTTGAAGAAGTGCGGCTAGTTGTTCTATCATCTGGGCTTGCTACACGCAAGGCAATATCTTTTTCTTTTTCATCTTTTTAAATAGACAAATCCATAAAAGACTGAATACAAATAAAATGTTCATTAAATACCATCAATAAATTTCAATATCCTCAACATTACTCTAAAAACTGTAAACTGAAGATTTAACTAACGAAAGTTTAAATTACTTCATGAACAAAAATGTTACATACATTATTTTCAAAATTAGAAATATGACACACTCTTCGATTGTAGTGTAAAGTTTTCATTGTTATGAGGCTGGAAGTCTGAAAAGCTGAGGACAAATGACTAAGAACACTATGTTTTGTATTGCTCCACTCAACTATGGCGTTCCACAAGGTTCAGTTCTCGGACCCATCCTGTATACCCTTCATACTTTACCATTAAGCAAAACCATACAATCTCATAATATCAACTACCATATGTATGCAGATGATACTCAGCTGTATAAGTCATCTTGTCTTAGTGATGTACCCTCTTTAATATCAGAGATTGAAAGTTGCTGTAAATG
>JBCAUA010012011.1:0-13095 GCA_038406235.1 Peronia verruculata | reverse complement strand
GCATTTCCTAAAATTCCTTTATATGTCTGTGTGTGTGTGTGGGGGGGGGGGGGGAAAGAGAAACACGAACAAACAAACAACAACGCATAAGTATCCTTTCCAGATCGTTCGATCAATTTCACACAAATGCCAATAGCAGCAACGATATTCCATGCTCATGAGTGGCATAGAATGCTAGAAACACCACAGAGCAATCAAACGGCGACATTAAATGATCATAGTCATTTCCCACAGCCCAAAGCAGGCCTTTGAGGAAGAGTCCAAAATTAGCCATCTGATCAGGGCTAACCTATTGATTCTGTCCCTTGATTTCTCCCCGTCCCACCCCACCTTTCTCGGTAGTCTCGCGTCCTGGTCGTGAGTGCGCAGGGGCACACACTCTCCCTGGGCCAATTCACGGTTGTTGACATTATTGTTATCTATCATAAGCTGATAATGGCACAGGCAACAGCACACAGCGGGACACACAAAACTACATGGCCGATAGAGACGCGGCCGATATGATTAGTGCAGGTTGTGAATCCCCACTTTAGATACATGTATTCATATTGTATGAACATTGCTTAGCTGAAGCCATTGTATAAACATTTTTCTAAAGATCATGTAGTCCATTCAGGAAAGAAAGAAAAGGGCAGGAAGGGAAGAGGGGAAGGCAGGCTGAATATGAATGAACGTGTGTGCATGCAACTATTGCTATTGCTTGGCTGTTTTCGTCTATTGGCTACAAGTGCTTAAAGCAAGCGCGCTATATAATGTATTCTCATAATTAATTTTCATTCCGACATAATGTTTACATCCATGACAAAAAACATATATTTCTACCGGCGATTTTTTCTAGGTACATAATTACGTTTAAGCAAAAGATGCAGCTCGGTCACAGCCAAATGTTTGATCGGGTTAAAGAGTTTGTAAACGCACTGATTCATTATCAATCACGGCGCATGTCCTAATTACACGGACATATGTCGTGAACGGCTTTTGATATGTTTATACATGTAATGTGACATGGGATTGGCGGTAACGCAGGGCCACTGTGGTAAAAGGCATGCAGAAACAATGAACGCCTTACGTAGACAGTCATTGAGTCATGATATGACCAGAAGCACCTATGGGGGAGAGATGACTTTGCAAGAGGAAAAAAAAAAAAAAAAGGTTATCTGCTTATCAAGATACTATGGCTTGCTTCACAATTCCATGATTGATCCAGTTTCTTTTCTCTCTTTCTAAATTGACGTTACAACAGTAAGATACAACACACTTGTATAATACAGCGAATATAAATACAGGACCGGGAAAAACGTGTGCCTGCATTGAAATACAGGAACGCATTACTACCATCATCAACAACAGTAGGCACAGTTATAAAATCCTCAAACACCTCATTTAACATAATGTGAGAGAGTATACTGTGTCGTGATATAGAGCCACTTTCAAAATGGGAGTGATGCCGTAAATAACCAATATGATCTCCACTCTACGTGACTTGTCCATTTGCAGCCGTGCCACAGATATACTAAGTATCACACTGACCCCTTGACCTCTCACATGAACCCTTTTCCAAAAGAGAAGAGGAACACCCTGTGCTAGATATACCTTTCATAGTGAAGGCATAGTGAACTCAGATTTCGTGGATGGGGATGACAGAAAGAAAGTGAGAGAGACAACAAAAGAGAAAGAGAGAGAGTGAAAGAGAGAGAGAGGGAGCGAAAGAGAGAGAGAGGGAGCGAAAGAGAGAGACAGGAGAGGAGACGAGGGAGAGAGAGAGAGACAAGAGGAAAGGAGAGAGAGAGAGAGAGAGAGAGAGAGAGGAGAGAGAGAGAGAGAGATGCTTGTTGAATATTCAGTCTGCCCACTGTATATACCAAGAATTGGTTTTGTTTATGGTGATGTGACAGGGTAACATAATTTGTACCACACCTGGTAATCTCTATCAATAATGGTAAATATGGGGGTACAGGAAAATAGCAACTTTCATAGTTGGGTGTTCATCTACTGATCTGTGTTCAGATTGGCACTCAACCATGTTGGATCGTTGTTATTACCATAGGGGATCTGCACGATATTATATGCTTCGTACATGTTCTGAAACTGAGAGAGTAACCCAGCCTCCGACCTGTTATCATGAACCAAAACGAAATAAACTGACATCATCTAAAATTACATTGTAAGGAAACAGCGGCCCTAGAGATGGCTGTATTCAAAGTATAATGAATGATTAGTGGATTTTAAGATTCAAAAAGTTTACAAAAGCCCACTCAGCTACACGGCTATACTTCACTGACAGGGTTCTGTAAACTATCCCATTCTCTCTATTCCCCTATGTAGCTCAACAATAAATTTTTTAAAAAGTCAATAAATAAATAAAACGTAAGTACGAAAATGCATAATAAATGCATAACTAAAAGCACCAACAGATTAATAAATAAATGAAAAATAAATAAATAAACTATGTCACACAACACAAACGTTATAACAGCACCAAGTCAGTCACCTACCTTCCCCACACCATCCAAGAACCATAGGCCGGAGGGACAGGACTGTCTTGTTCAGCCATTCTATCCAGTATATTGTGTAGGTACTCCAGTACCGATTGGCCTGGGTATTGTGAGGGCAGGGGAGTCTCTCACTTCGAATAATAACTCCACTCAGATTATCAGTCAAAGCGCACTGAATAGATCACGTACAATAGGCGGTTTGAGAAGAGCCTCCAGACCGTTCACTTTACGCAAAACTATCCTCTATCCTCCACGAGTGTTCTTCTTTGGTCTGATAAGCAACATTTTTAGTACAGTTATTGATATCAATACTGTAAACACCATCCGTGGCTCAACTCAAGATTGTAAGTTGATAAAGTGTGTCCTTCCACCGAAAAACAATGACGTGAAGCAATTGGTAGAGCATTTAGTGTAACTGTGAGAGTGTGTATGGTTTGTGTTCAGATACAGAGATTAATTTCCCACTATTTAGTTTTCAGTTCATGTTAATTCCGACACAGCAGCCGGTCCTGATTCCGAATATAAGAAAGAGGAAAAAAAAAAAGGGGGGGGGGAGCACGTTCACATCTTGTCCCTCATCATTTGGATGGCCGCGCGTCCACTTCCATGAAATATATACACTTTCATCAGCAGACCCCGCCTTGGCGTAATATACAAAGTAAGGTTCGAAAATCTAACAGGTACTTTCTTTCGCAGAGCAAAAAGAAACCACAAAAATAACAAGAAACAGTGAACTCAGTGCACTATCATGAAAAATATATAATATGTAGATATTACTGCTCTCCCGGCAAATTAAGTCAGTTTAACAGCCAGATGTATTCACCGTATAATGGCAGATTGTCTGGTGTCCACCGAAATGCACAATAAGTTTACATAGGCCCACTAATCGTCGGAAATATCCCATTCCCTGCTTCTCCATTAACTCAAGTAAAGACCCATACTGAAAAGGAAATTGAACTGGTGCGGACAAGTAACAAGATTCAATGACCTTGCTAAAACTGTGCTACAAAGAATAGTTGATGGGAAATGAAAAAAGCGGTGGACAGACGAAACCCACACATTCAGACAGAGAAAGAGAACATTTATTGCTGAGCAGACCTAAGCCTTGGCCAACAACCGCGACAGATGGAGGAAATATATGCACAACTTGTCAAGAGCCATCCCGATGACTTCAGACTGATGTAGTTTTAATGACAAAAAAGAAGTAGAGAACTAAGCAGGAAGGTCCAAAACTCAGTGATTATATACATACATGTAAGAGATAATACCAGCTCTGCTGAATATATAACCATGTCAAATGTAGCTGTTCCAAAGAGTGCTGAAGGAAACAGGCTTCCACAATGACAGCTTGCCCACATTTAGCTTGCCCCTTTGTTGTAATAAGGGCGACACTATACCAGCATGGTATAGGACCAGTTTTAATTACCAACCGTTTGCACGATGCTTTTACTTCACTCTACTGCGTGTGTGTTGTTAGTTGGCCACGTGTTGTTCACTGGTTGTCTTCATTTTTTGCTACAACTGATCTCTTCTTCATGATTGCACGCACTCACTTCTGGGCATAAGTCACGGAGTACATATCCCCTCTCAACATTACAAGGCGACCAATTTGAAGCGAATTTTACCATGAGTGTCTACAAGTGATAACACATCAAATTAGCAACATTAACACACTGTGGTTGGGCTGCTATCAGTATCCGCCATCAACTACAACCGACCACACTGCCAAGCGATCTCCATTCCACAAAATGTAATTTCCTGTGGACGGGAGCGGAAAGGGGAGAGGGCGGGTACGCTAACGCGGCATGTAAATTAGATCTAATTAAATATTGGCAGCTGATTAAAAAAAAACAAAAAACGTAATATATATTATTGCACAGCGCCCTGTGATTTTATTCAGTCCACGTGCAGGATACCTGCATATATCTACCTATTTTACCATAAAGCAAAAGCAGCTATGGAGGTACCTCTTCCCTCCATAATGACAGACTATTTTTGCCTGCTTCCTGCCCCTCTCACTCCAGCACTGCCGCCAAATGATCCGTCTCGCTTCCTCCCCCCCCCCCCTTCCTCTTCTTTCCCATTTGTTACATTTTGTGTTGATTCTGCCGGTCTTCAATATCCTGTCAGACGGAATGCTCATTTTGTGGAACAAGTACAATTCTCACACGGTACCAACGACGAGAGCAATATCATGTTACATACTGTCTTTCTCTCTCTCTCTCTCTCTCTCCCCCCCCCCCCCGGTCTCTGTCTATTGTGTTCCCCATGGAATATTGGTTCGACAACCGCTTCAGTTTATGAATGGCTAGAATATGAATCAGGCAATTATCAGGTCACTTGACACCAACGAATTTTTTGCGATGCCATCGGTGTGATATCATAGTGACTTATCAATGACAACACAGGTCTATAAACAAAAGCATAACCAAACCAGTCTGTGATATGTCTACTTCTTGGCAAGAGATCCTTGCATCGAATTAGTCATAAGTAGTTGGGGTGGAGAAACAAAATCAGTTTAATCCTCCTACCCCCCTCCCCCCCCCTAAACCAATGCCAGCCCATAGATATACAATACTGTATCAGTATGTCAGTGTATCAACATGTCCTTTCAGCGTGAATCAGCTGACTATGCTACTAACTTTTGCATTTTGTGCTCGGGTTCCCCATGCATTTATGATACGTAGGCTTTGGTACTTTTCCACCCCCCGGCTCAGCACGTGGCTCACTTTAGCACTTTCATAGTTACTTCGTGAGTAATTATTTATTACAGCTCGGGGCGTATGTTCCCATAATTTCTAAACAAGTGTAACTGAATAAACCTTCTCATTCATAAAATTCACTCATAAGACATAATGGCGAACTATTATTAATACTTTTTAACAAGAGTTTCAAGAATGGGGTACCGACTTTTTGGTGGGAGTGTTTTGATTGTATCCGAGAGGAAAGTGTGCGTTGTTGGTTCGCTTTCTTGGTGAAATAGTAATGCGGCACCACAGGCACGGTTCCAGTGCTATGACAGAATCAGACAGGGCAATGCATACTAAACAACGGAGTCCAGAAGTTCAGAAGTCAACGCGATTTACAAAGCCATTGATGGCATCCCTTGCACATGGCCGGGCCATGCAAGCATGATACTCTTGTCAACAGTCTGCTCATTTTCTCCATTCAATCGAGCATACTTTGGGAAACTTCAAACTCCGCAAAACTTGTGACGATCCACAAATGCATGAAAATTTATTAAGCCACCGATAAGTGGGCAGGTCGCCGATCGTCCATGCCCTAGACGGTCTAGTGTACAAGATTCCTCTCAAACTGATCAGCAGCATTATGTCTGTAAGTTTATAAATATTTAGAACATGATAAGAATATCTTGTTCACAACAACAACACCACCACCACCACCACTACCAACAACAACAAGAACAACAACAAACAAACAAACAAGGCAAAAAAAAAAAAAAAAAATTGAACGGGAGGAGGAAACATACATGTTCTCAGTATCTCTACATTTTCAATGCTAAAATAATTCTGACCTAGAGCAGCATTCTCTCTTTGATGTCTTTGCAATCTTTTCCATGAATCAGTACCGCTAAAGTGCAGGACCAAAATGAATATGAATTTTACGTAAAGTGAAGAAAAATTAACAAAAACAGCATGATTTGATAGTTGTGATGCATTTCAATATGTAATTCTATGGCATAAATGATAGCACCGCTAGTAGCTGGAAATTATGCCATTGTCCAGCTCTGATATATCACTAAGCCACTGTTCTGAGATCGTGTCTCGACATCGAGCTCATAGTTCTGTCGCCTTTCCCTCATAGTTGCTTAACTTGAATAAACGTAACACAACGGTAAAAAGCTTTAGTCTGGATCTCACCAGCACCAATGATTATCTTCTATAACAAAAGTGCAAGAATGAGAAAATATTCCTGGAGGCACTACGTCCATATCAATTCCTATGAAGCATGCTCAGTGCTGAATTGTCACTTTTCTTTCGCTTAATCTCGAACGTTGTTTTAGTGTTGTCATTACAAAAAACATTCTGAAGTTGAATTTTAAGACATTTCTTATATAAAATCACTGCATCCATAGCTGGAAGTTAAAGCCATCGCTAGATGGAAAATGAAAAGTACACTGGGATTTCAGTATGACTTCGTAGATCCTCTCTAAAATAATCTGGTCTGAATAAACAATGGATGTTAGGCATAAAAGTAGCCCACTGAAATCGCGACAAATGAAGCTTATCATAGACCGGTGATAAATACTTGATCATTTCTCTTAATTTATTGAGGAACAAAACAATGCAGTTCAACATCTTTCCAATCTGGTTTCTTGATCTTCTTATGGTGTATTTAAGCGTTCCTTCAAAAGACTTATCTCAGAAATACCTATTTCTTTAAACCCATAATCTGCAAACAAAGGAGAAGAAGGAAAAAAGAGGGCAAATTCAATTTCTAATCACTGAGATACTGCCCATGGCACGACGAGAACATATCACCGTTCCGAAACCCTCCAATGTTTGTTATAATTCCAGAGCCATGGGCAATACTGGATATCAACATTATACATCATGTTTTGTGGTCTCTGATATGGCAAGCCCATTCTCGATATACTGGCCTGTTTGGCAAACAACTTGAACCCTAAATTCGCTGTTTCGCCTTCCTCAATAGAACTGCCATCTAATAAACGAGAAAGAGAGACTGGTAGTTCGACTATTTCCGTCACTTTTTCTTTCCGTTCAGGCCTACAGTCGAGTCAGACTGCAATGCTCAAGCTAGAAAGAATAATAATAATAATAATGAAGATGATAATAATAACAATGATAACAAACAGCAACTGAAGAAAACAATAAAATAAATAAATAAATGTATTGGAAAACCTCATTATATTCGCAAAGACATGTTTCTCTCATTCCTCTAAAGGCCAGCACCCCGGGCGCCTTGTCTGTCACAATTATGAACATGGATATCTTCCGGGCAGGTCAATCAAAGAATTACCAGCACAGCTCTCAACATCAGAAAGGACAACCGGTATCATCGGTGTCGTTGGGTATATTATTATGTGTCCTTGGGTTTCGGCCACCCGGAGCTAACAATGATCTCATTATTGTCATCTAAAGTAAGAAAAGAAAATATACACATTATACTGACAGTTCGTTCCATTTGATGGAATCAGAAAGTCTGGAATCCGCTTCACCTTGCACTCTGAAGTTTGAAGAAGTCCGGTGTTCATGTCCCACCCCACCCAGTTAACTTGTGAAAGCGGGTGGTTTGTGGTGGCGCTCCCGGGGACCAATCATTGATTGGACAACTACGTACCATACCTGCCCAGTCGCTGGTCGATCAGCCTTCAGCTTTAAGTCTGCGCAGAGAGATCTTACGTAAGGTTCCCGGAATATACACATTGTATTTCATCCCGGAGTTCGCCGTGGCCGTGGGGATATGCGAGTGCTCCTCAACAATACCCTTAAGGCACGGTTCAAATTTTGAATCCTACAGGGATTGGGAACGATTCCAAAATTACACTCTGCATTTTTTTTTTTCTCCAGTTAACCAACGGGTACATTACGCGCGCTACAGAACCCTTGGGTGATAAAATCGGATGAAGAGTAGACAAAGAGGATGCTGTCTGGGCAAGCATTTCCAAAACCCACAAAATCTTCTCACCAAACTGGGCAGGCACTTAAAGCCGAAACAATCCTGCTTTTTTCTGACTAAAAAGCTACATGCACATTAATAGTAATATGAAAAATTACTGCACTGAGATAGTCGTCCGCCGGTGGGTGAAGGTAAAAAGAGAAGAACTTCAATTTATGGCTCCGCCGCCATCCGCTCATTAACTCCGATTGGCAAGACGAAGCGTCTTAGCACATACTTGAGGTTCATTTAGTTAATTTGTTCGTTCCAATTACAAGAGCTGACTCCAAAATTCTATTTCATACAATTATGTACAAAACAGATGAGAAATATCACTACAAGAAAGTGAGTTGGTGTTGTGATAACGACTAGCATAAACTGTTGCCAATAATATCTGAACACCAACAGCTTGAAATCGGGGCCTCAGACTATTCCCTTCTTCAGCATCACTACATGAACCTGATTGTGAATTCCTTTGACCAGCCTCAATTAGGTTTGCGCCTAGTATATGCAAACGTTCACTGTGTCCAGCCTATTCGGCAGATTCCAACGTTTGACTGTGGACACTAGCAACGTTTGACTGTGGACACTAGACACTCGTCATTAAGCTGCAGATCTACCGGATTGTTAACCATGTGGGTGGAGACCAACACTTCTTTCTGTTCACTGACGATCTCTTTCCACATAATTATGAACGGCAGTAATGCTGCAATTTGCACCTAACCCAACATCCTGTGTGCAGCTTCGTTCTTCAAATGATCCAGACCGAACAGGATCGGAAAACGAAAGAGGGGGGGTGGGGGGGGGAAGAGGGGGGAGGAGGTGTCAGGAATAGTCATGCATTATTCAAATATCTATTCATAATCCCGGAGTACCAGAGGAGCCAATGCTTTGGATACGCAATGTTTCTGGTGTGGTGTCGTTTCCGAACCTCACTACATGTGCATGCTGTTAAATAAATGCCGTTGTCTCATCCCTGCTTGCATAAACATTATGTTTCATAAGCCATTGTTTGCTCAATACCTTAAACAGTAAAGCAGCATTTACACAAAAGTAGCCATAAAAACGCACTAGGTTTCAGAAAAGGAAGAAAATAAGGGTCAATATTCCCAAAGGAAGGTGTCAGAACCTGTAGCTGAATAATTTCCTTCAAGACAGAAATACTAAAGCATTTACATGAGTAGTGGATGCCAGAGAAGAAAAGACACACACACACACACACACACACACAAAAGAAACACGAAACTGCCATTAACAGATGCCTATGCTAATTCTGAGTTAGACAGTCACAGCTGATTGAACGAGATGGTTGGTCTCTTCCCTGCTCATATTCAAAAACTGAAATCATTGCTGGGATCTCTCAAAATGGCAAAATGTAGTCACGTTTTAAAACAGCCACTAATTTCATCTTGGTCAAGGCAGATCTTATGACCTGCTGGGAGTTGCTGTTCAAGTTTTGCCAATCAAGCATAACAAATACTTTATAACATTAAAATGCTCGCGTTTACTGGCCGACAAACTGTAGGAAATAAAGAGAATTAAAAGAACACAATTCGTCTCTGCTATCTAAATTCAACAAAGGTAAAGCAGTCCGATACTGGGGTTATTCCCCCCCCCCCCCTTTTTTTTTCTTAATGTACATTTGGTGAACATTGTGTTTATTGAAATTGAAGACAAAATTCTAAGCTTTTACTTACACTATAACAGCAAGTATTAAAGTGACTTTTACTCTCTAAAGGCGATATAATTAGACCACTATGAGTCAAATTCTTTTTTCTGTCGATCCGCATCGGGTATTCTGTATCCGCGTGCTCCAGTCAAACAGTGTTTTCCCACGATCACACAAAACACCATTGTTCACTTCTTTAAAATTCCCATTGGCCAAATCACCTTGTGCAGGCTACAGAAACATCGGCCACGTTGTTGTGGCATATCCATTGAAACGCCCATACCATGACGTAACAGCCAGCGGTGCGTGTGGGGTCTGCAATGGCATTTATTCCTTCTCTGTAAAAACAGTGAGAATATATTAATATGGCCTGGAAACCGGCTTGATTGAACTTTTCTGAGAGAGCAAGAATGAACACTTGAAATATGAAGATGCACTGCACAAAATTCCTCGCATATCCGAAAACCAGGGCTTAAATTTAATACTCCCGTACTTTTTCGCCAACATAATATCGGTTCCGACAGTAATCACGACTGGATTTTTTGTTCCTCTCCTTCTCTAGACATATAGTTTGGTATAGTTCGTTCATAAATAAATATCTGCTAGGGCATGACAGAGGTCACACTATAATTACAAAACAATTGCCTAGCAACTGAAGTATGGACAAAAACTGAATTGCGGTATGGAAAGAATAAAAGTATTAACTTTTATAACTACAGGCGGAATAGCAAACTTTAAATCCTGTCCAGGACTAAGAGAACACTACGTACAATCAAACATACATATCTATATGCGATTCTATTCCTGGCATTACAAATCTCACTCGCGCAACGCCACCACCAATTCTGTAATCGAAAGCCAAATTGAAAAAAATGACCGTGAAGATCCGAGAATGTGCAAATTTCATTAATATTTCCTTATGGAATTATTTGCCAACAAAGCCAATTTCCATAAAGCAATAAACGTGAAACGTCAGCGTCAATCTTAGCACTTTATCTTCAGACTCACAGATCTTCAGCTAACCGTATTTGTAAGAAATACGAAAAGAATATGAAGATAAATGATTCAACAACATTTGCGATATATTCGAACCAAACTTGCCTTTTCAAGGCTGAGCATGTCAGGCAAGGAAAATCGATATTTATCCAGATGCAGATCTCTTACAGAACATTTACTTTGTTTGCTTCCGTTTTCATCGTGATATCATCAGAGTAACAGTAAGGTGTTATCTGGAGATCAGTGCCATAAAACAAAGTCACTTACCCTAAATTTCCAAAGACACAAACATACAAGGACAACAACTGTATTCTGGCAGATACACTTCAGCGCAAAAAGAAGACATTATTGACAATACAACACATGCCAGTGACAAAGAAAAATCTTGAATACATTTATTTAGACCTTGGGGAAATCCTGCAAATTTTTGACATTATACTGATCTTGGAAAACCATAATTCACAAGAAAACTAGAAAATGCAACAGAACTATTCGATAGTGAAAAAGTTTGAAAAGGCTTACAAGTCACGAGTTTCACAAACGCACTGGCTGAGGTGACTTAAGTTCCTCTTCTAAGCGTTACTAGGAAGAATAAACATGCTCACTTCTTTTCTAAATACCCAAAGGGTAAGCCGAGGTATCTCTTCCTTTCTGACATGGTAAGTCATAACCTGAAAATAGTTTAAAATGTCTTAATAATTCTTTACAGTGGGCTTCGTGTTCAAATCAGTCATGTGCCGACATCAAATTATAGAGGGCAACAACAGAATTATGACAAAATTTGATTTTTAAAAAAAAAAAAGGGGGGGGGGGATGCTTTTTGGTTCGACTTTTTTTTTTTCCCCTCTTAAATTCAAATTCAATTGTTGATGGCGTGATGAAATGGGATGCGCTTTGGTTTGAGAATTCAATTTAAATCGTTGATGGCGTGATGAAATGGGCCCTGCGATAAAATTGCACATATTCACTAAATTGATTCAAATGCAATTTAACAAAACCTACCATTATTTTGAAGACCCTCTTCCTGACCAAAAGTTGGGAAAGGAAAGTTACCTTTGAAGTCAGGAAAATTTGTACAAGACAATCCCACTTCTCCCTCGGCCACGGATCCTCACTCGTTCTGAGTTGCAAAAACTACTGTCAGGCAGTTATGTGCACTTTGCTACTTAACACTGCCAGCTCAAACACTAGATGCTTAGGTGAACTGGATCTAAGGCTGGACTACGTTTTACCTGAACGCCGCGGGATTCCTTCAATTATGTATACCACTCCCTATCGGCAATAATAAAAACGGTGGAGATATCGATCCTTTTGCTGATCTACAAGTCCCCCCTTCCCTCCCCATTCTTATTCTCTCCCTCCCCCCCCCCCCCCATCACCACCCTCTCAGACTTCCGCTCCCTCCAACACTAAAGTGCGCGTGTATGGTTCTTTTTATCTAACATCGGGGTTTAAACTCACTCGACCCTTATTTTCTCACGATATTCACTGCTTTAGCACAATGACAGGCCAAGTTGAAGATGCTCGCGTGATTCCAACATTTTATTAATCTATCATCAGATGTGCAGGAACAGATATCCTTCACAAACATGCCACACAATGTTAAAATAGGGTTCTAATCCCTTTCTTTCCCCACACGGACACGCACAGCGCCGTAGCGATCCAACCATAGTCGTTGGGTTTGACCCAACCATGTGGTCAGGGTGAGATAGAGGCCAGGACTTGTGAATGACCTTGTATCGTGCTAAGCTGCTAAATAACTTAATCATCATTCCTTCATCCGTCTTCGATAATTGTGGTCATTTGATGATTCACCAAGAGAACTTGTGTATGTTTAGAAACATGCCTCATGATGTATCCCCTGCGGGAGACGTCTCCACTACTCCATATCACAAATTCAGATGACTGCAATTTTGTCAATAGGTGGTTATGTAATACAGACCTGTGAAGCGCAACGGTACCGAGAGCTTTGTGAGTAACTTATTTATTTCCCTGTCACATGAAAAAAAAAAAAGGAACACATTGCAGATAATTTGGTCACAGTAGTTTCTTTTTGTCGTGACGTGAAAAACTCGCAATAGTTACGCACATGACAAGGTTTTTCACCCGACGTTAATAGTTGTTTTGCTCATACAAAGATTCAAAATTAACCACAGAAAATTGAGAAAATACCAAGGCGTAGACATGGAACTGAGCATATGTGTGTGTGTGTGTGTGTCTAACAGCTAATTAGTTCGTGGCGACGATTGGCCCTTGGCCAGATATGGGTGGGGGGGGGGGGTTGGGGGTGGAAAA
>JBCAUA010012000.1:0-13095 GCA_038406235.1 Peronia verruculata | reverse complement strand
ACTCACTCACTCATTCATTCACTCACTCACTCACTCACTCACTCACTCACTCACTCACTCACTCACTCACTCACTCATTCACTCACGCACGCACGCACACACACACACACACGCACACACACGCACACACACATGTACATATTAATCTTCATCCCGTACTCTTTGCTTTCCCTCTCCCTACCTCTCGCTCCTATCCACCCATCCATTAGCGAGCACGTTAAGTGTTGAAACAGAGAAATGCAAGTCCAGTTGTCCAGTGAGAGTAGCGGTCAAACAAAAGTGTGGGTGTGATCATCCTGCTGTTTGTACGTGATTGGCTCAAGTGTGGACACTGGACGCTCTGGTCAGGCATGCAACATGCGCGCTCTGGCCACTAACCTGATCCCTGTTGACTTTAGTGTAGGTCAGGAATTGTGTTGAGTTTTCCGACCTGGGCAAGTCTGTTGTCAAGAAAAGCGAGGTGCAGTCTCCCAGATCACTAGAAGCAATTTACCGCAAACAAACCGATAATTGTATCTTGTCGCGTGTTCTTACTCTAATTACGATATCCGTGTTTGTTTTCGATTCTCGCATTTCATTGCTTCCAATTCACTTTTTTCGTCTCTGCCTGGGGATATTTCTTTTTCCAAAGTAAAGTAAAGTAAAATACCATCCCTTGACCCTAATAGTGGAAATTGGCTTGGCCATTTCAGACCGCGTCGCCGCAGTGCAGCGCCAAGTCAACTACTATTATACCGTGAATACGAATAGTTTTTATGTACAAATTTTTAATTTTGATTGTTGATGTCCCTTTTTTCTGTTGTTGTTGACGGGCAAGTCGTTAATGTGCTATGAGATGACCCTCTAGTTCCATAAACTTGGACTGTCTCTGAAGAAAGGGGCTTTTATGGGCGCGCTTGTTCTTTGACAATGATTTGATTTCATAATACACGCTAACTGCTGATAACATCAAACTCAGTCCCGGTATTTCTTTTTTTTTTTTTTTTTGGAATTGACATTTGCACCACCCAGATCGCTGTGTGTCTTCACTTAGCAGAGTCCCTGGTTGTGAACGGCCTAACGCGTAATATGGGTGCAGTTCCTGCAGAAGCAAAATATGACGATAGATAAATAAATTCTCCTGGTGACGAAGTTAATCAAACAGACAGGTTCTCAGTCATGCAATGCTATAACTGGAGGACAACCCCAGTGTCTCCATCTCACTATCAGATTCGCTCTTAACCATTAGGCAAACCGCTCCACCCTTTTATCTGGGATTCGGCGAGTCTTCCGCTAAACAAGCCAATCTCTTTGCCTCTAACCCCAACCGCCAATCTCTTCAGCTGATCCAGGCCGTGATGGATTCACTTTGGATGTGACAACGAACAAGCGGATGCCAGGAGTGGCCATGTCTCTTAGTCTGACAAATACGCATGTGAGAGAATATAAAAATGGTTATGATATTCGTTCTTCAACTGCATGTCAGAAGCTATTTGCAACGACAGTGAAACACTCCTAGAACCAAATATCCGGGATAGGACTAGCCGTGCATGGGGAGGCTTGCTTTTGATTAGATTTGTATCTCTATTATGTCACTGACAACTTGTCTGGTGCATGTATTTTACCCAAAGCTAAAATACTGATCGCTGAGCTAAAGTATCAACATTCCTGCCTACATCTATTCTGTATTAACACGACAAAAGCTAAAGATGGGGCCAAACAAGAACCCAGGCCAAAGATAATCATACTGTACTGAACTGAGGAAACTCAATCAATGCAGTGATTGTTTAAACTCATCGCCTTCCTTCTAATGGTTCCCCTCCGCTATGTCCTTTCACCAAAATCCATTCCGAATCTATGACTTTTTCTTTTTACACCGCGCCACTTAGTGAAAATGAAGTGGATGACATGTAAATTTATAAAAAAAAATAGAAGTGTTTGTGTGGTGGAGATGGGAGTGACACATACACACACACACACACACACACACACACGCACACACACACACACACACACACACGCCAAACTTGCTGTTCAGAAAGTTTAGAAATGTGTAAAGGCAAACAAATAAAACATCCTTCTGTGATCAGGGAGTAAACAACAAATCCACTAGTGTAATATCTTCATTCTGTCACATGTCTTTTCCGATGTAGTGATACAGCATAGATTAGCCACACTGAACAAGACAACATAAATCAAACAAATAAACAAACAAACAATCACGAGCTTTGTCAGTTTCAGAAGTGCTACTCTGGATCGCCCATGTTTCGTTCGAGTGTTTCCTCTGCTAGAGGTTTTTAATTTAAACTAAGATACTATAGAATCAAACACTAGTTTAATACGTGACCCCAACAACAAGGCAAAGTCATATTCTTCTGATATTGAACGTTCTCAATTCACCAAGCTACTGCAGTGACAGACCACTCGCCGACACGAGTCACATTCTCACATTCCAGAGAGCGCTTGCCGTATCGAAGTCTCCGGACTTTCAGTCCAAGCTATCTATTTCTCTCTGATACCCCCTGGCCATCCGGGTAATCGCATAATCGGACAATTTCATCATTGGGCCGAATCGCCGTCCCGCTATCGGCCCTGCCTCTGTTTTGAAAAACGGGCAAACTTTTGACGGCTAAGCGACCAGTTAAGATAGGTTATCGGAGGCAGCGATACCACGGCCATTGCCAGCTCCCTCCAGAGGTTTTAACTTCATTGTAAAGACAAGTCCGAAGACTCGCGGCGTTAATGCTGATCCTTGATTGCGGTCCCTTTGACTTCACGATCAGCGTCGCGCAAAATTGAATCCGCCGGACCTTTTAGCGGTACTGTATTAGACCTATAGAAAGGGAAGATATAGAAGGCTGTCGTCAGAGGCCAGAGTAAATGGTCAGATATCATCCAAGATTTTTGACAAGATATAGGCACGAGGAACGTTTAGATGATGAGACAGTTCTATTTCTGGAGTGATGGTACAGATAGTACCTTGATCATTTCCCGTCTTCTGTAACGAGGCAATCGCCATCATCACCATGTTCATCATTTTTTTCAGAGGAATCTTGAGTTTCTAGACAAACGTCACCAACCGGATACTAACACATGCTGTCAAAAAAAAAAAAAATCTGTTGTATAGAAATGTAAGTAGTCTGTGGCTAATTATCTAGACAGACAGAGAATGAGCGAGAGAGATGGAAGGAGGCTGTTAAAATAATAATAATAATAATAATAATAATAACAATAAAGGAAAAAAACAAGAGGTTCACAGTCGTGGCTCTGTGCTTTGGCGCCTGCTTCATGGTGAAAGCAACTCACGTCGGTGAGGTTATGGCCGGGATCGACTCGCTTGTCCTCCATTAGGGGATTGAAGGGCACGAAGATCTAAACCCTGAGTGACTCAACGGTTTCCTAGCTTGCTCCAGGTAGGGAAGCCTGACGTCTAGCCTTCTCATATAAAAGCAAATATATTTCGTAGATCCGATGTTTACATTACGCACGTGAAAGAGCCCTTGGCAGTTTAAAATCGTTGAAGACTAGACGAAGTATAATGGTCGGGACAAAATTTCCAAATTCCAAATTTCTATCCACAAAAATTCTCAGAAAAACATCCAGCCCGTTATAGCCGAGATAAATCTACTCTCTCAGGATTGAAAGACTTAAGAAAAACAAACAACGAACAAACGTTTTTCTAATAAATTTCTTATTATTGTTGTTCTTATCGTTGTTGTTGTTGGGGTTGTTGTTGTTATCGTTGCTGTTGATGTTGAAGCAATTGTTATTACTATTTTGGTTGTTGTTCTTTATATCATATGCCGTTGTTTTTGTTCGCTCGAGAATTGTCCTCCATCGTCCATGCAGATGAAGGTTGGACATTTTTACTGTTGTTGTCGGAAATGGGCTATAATAAGGGACCAATTATATCGGTTGTCAATCAATAACTTGATCAATGATAAAGCAATTAAGCTGATCCGCCCAAAGTCTGTCAGTGGATTAATTTTGTTAATCATTCAGTGCCTCGTGGACATATAGACGTTCAATAGGACATAATAATGCATATTGACACACAAACACAAAGTAGACACAAATAGCTCTAACAGAATGAGAAGGAAGATGAGACAGAAGGAAGGATGGTAGGAAGATAGATGTAGAAAGATTGTGGAGGAAAGGAGGACGAAGCCGCGATACAGGCACAAAAACAGGAAAGATGGGATGCGCGAAAGGTGAAGAATGAGAACACGAGAGGGTGAACTCGAGAATGAGTGAGAGAGAGAGAGAGAGGAAGTGGAAGAGAGAGAGGCAGTGAGAGAGAGAGAGAGAGAGAGGTCTGAGGAAGAGGGGTGAATGAAAGAAATAGTTAACAAGAAATGAAACAAAAACAAAAACAAGGAAAAAAGGAAACATTTTATTTTCCCTTTTTTTCTTCTTTTTTTTTTTTTTCTTCTTTTCTTTGTTTGTTTACTAAATAGAAGACAATTGAATTTCTTCATTTTACTCTTTCTTCCTCTTTCTTTCTGACTATCTTCCCTGGTTTATCTATCCTCGAGCTCTCCTCCACTCATACTATCTACCCTTCATTCTCTCCGGGCTCTCCCCATTTTTTCTCCACGACTCTTTTCCTTTTCTACTTTTCTCACCTCTTCTTTTTTTTTTTTCTCCTCCATATCTAAGATCTCTCCCCTCAGTATCTGCTCGCAATGTCTGCCCTCAATATCTGCCCTCAATGTTTGCCCTCAATGTCTGCCCTCAGTGTCTGCCCTCAATATCTGCCCTCAGTATCTGCCCTCAATGTCTGCCCTCAGTTTCTGCCCTCAGTATCTGTCCTCAATATCTGCCCTCAATATCTGCCCTCAATGTCTGCCCTCAGTGTCTGCCCTCAATGTCTGCCCTCAGTGTCTGCCCTCAGTATCTGCCCTCAATATCTGCCCTCAGTGTCTGTCCTCAATATCTGCCCTCAATGTCTGCTCTCAGTGTCTGTCCTCAATGTCTCTCTCTCTGGCTATTCGATAGTGCAGTTTTAGTACACGAACCTATACGTGGTCTTACTTTGTCTTCATTTCTTTTTAGATCCTCTGAGCACCACTCTAAGAGATGATAGTACTTAGTGATCTTTACCTGCTCCGTTCAATCCAGATTCCAGTGCAGAATGGTACAGCTTAATCACCTTTACAAGAAACAAAAATAACCCACAATGTAATTCTTGCCTCATGGAGTCCTCATTGGTAGCTTAGATCACCTGGTATAATCGATTTCAAAGTTAATGGAAAATCTTTGTCTTTGGACGATTTGAAGAGTCTCTTTAACCCTCTTTTTTTACATTTCAGATTAAACACCACATCATTCTCTGTTTAGCGGATGAACTCTTTTTTCCCATTTAAGAAACGAGTTGTTTTGTTTTTTTTCTTCCCCGGGGCATTAAATCCTTGAGTTAACGTAATGAACAGTGAGTACCCCTCCACTAGTCCCGAGTACCATACACGCCATTTTTGTAACTCTCATCCTTGATGACAACACAATAGACGAGGGAGTTCCGGACAGAGTTGTTCCCCCTGTGTGTTTAACGTGGTTAGTTCAGCAGACCGTGGATAATTGTCCGCTTCTTGTGTTTTATATCCGTGGATCTCCGGCCGATCCATGCAGTTGGACGCGAAAATCCTTCCCTGGTCGTAATCTCGCGCTACGAGATTATGCGAGACTTCAAATGGCTCTGGCTGGGACACAGTCGCTTACAGCGCGCGCGCCAGCTGTACAGTCGCACTCGTCTCTCTACCCGTTTCCGGGCCAGGATCAAAGACGCACGTGCATCAACTGCCATTGTTCTGTTCATCTCACCCCCCCCCCTCCCTTTTCCCCTCCCCTCATTCACTTGTCAATCTACCCCTCCTCACATCGCAGCCTCCGTTAAACGTGAAATATGTCAGTTCTCGACACGTGTCTTCAACAAGATCACGTTAAGTTATGGTTAGAACATGACTCCACATTTTGCATGCGAATGGGTGTTCTTTTTTCTCCCTCTCTTAATTCTAACCCTTTTTGATTTTTTATTCCTTACCACCTAAGAAAACTTTATTTACAGATATTCTTTCAACCATTACGTCATGTTTTTTTTTTCTTGTCTTCTTCTTCTCATTCCTCTTCTTCTTCGTTTTCTTCTTCTTCTTCTTCTTCTTCTTGTTTTGTTTTGCTTGCTGTTTTTTTTTTCCCTCTCTATTTTTTTGTTAATTGTCTCAATGCCAGTTATTGGAATTGGGATGACATGTTTTTATTGACATCATCAAAGCAAGATCCGTCCTGTACAAATCAGTATAGACCTTAAGCTATCATTGAAATCGCCGAAGCTGTATATATTATCTATATGTAGCCGATGTTATATTATATTAATATATATATATTTAGTCAATCTCTATCAGAGCAGACCAGCATCCTTACCTGAATTTAATAACACTTTATGGAGCGTCGGGCATCCCAGAGGATGAAATCAAAAACTTGTTAGGTAAGGAACCTTAATCTCTGCTCCTTACTCTTTCTCGTGGTCAGTTAGCGACATGAGAGAAGACTTGGTATATTGGGAGAGCACTCGGAGAGGAAAGGGACGGGAGAAGAGGAGGCTTTAAAGAGGAGAGTCATTTTAGAGAGTGGACATTTCGTAAGAATTCTCATTACGAATTTTCCGACTCCGATCAGATTTAAGTAAATAACAGTAGTAGTGTTAATAGTAGCTAATAGAGAGGATTTGGCGCTCATCCCTTAAGTACAGACTCTAAGCACTTTATAATCTATTAATCAGAAATTATTTCAGATGGATGGCCTCACCCTTCGGCTGTTGTCTTTGAATTCTACTAATGCTCATCAACAATGGAATAATTCAATAAAATACACACACACACACACACACACACACACACATACACACACACACACAATCAATCAATCAATCAATCAATCAATAGTCAATGCTGATAGTGATATCAAATATGGAAATAGTCAACAGAAACATGGTAAATTTTACTTAGTCTTATGTCTCAGACTTTGTTTAAAAAAAAAAAAAAAGAGAGAAAGAAACAGAAAAAAAAGAGAGAGAAGGTAAAAACGAGAGACGGAAAAGGGGAAGGAGAGAGAGAGAGAAAGAGAGAGAGAGAAAAAAACCATACACACAAACAAACAAACAAACAAATAGTGACCAAAGGCACAGAATGCAAATACTTCAAATGATAAATACGAACCAGTAAACTACATTAGTGATCTAATTTCAGAGCCAAACTTGACCGTGACCATATGCCATATTCATCTTTGTTGTTGTTTTTAACTATAGTCGTCACTTTTTCCCTTTCCAGTTAAAATTAAAGCAGCAAAGTTCTCGGGACATGTAATTCTCTTGTTTGCTCGGCACTTTCTCTTTGTTTTGCCTGGCCAAACGCTTGTTGTTTCTGTTACAGGGAGAAAGAAAAATACCCTCTCTGTAATTTGTCGCAATCGCGCTGAAAGTGGTTCCCTGGGCCACTGACGTAACTCAACCAGCCATGCCTGGCCAGAAAGATCAACACACCGAATTTGTCTTTCCCGCTGCCTGCCTTTAGCAGGGTCCGAAAATGGGTCGGCAAACTGTCAAAGACCTATATAAACAATAAAATAATAATAATTATAAAAAGTGTATAAATAAAAATCTGGGGTAGTTTGGAAAGAGGTCACCTCGTTTCTGCGTCATTTTTATTTTCCTTTCTTTCTTCCTATCTGTCACTCTCCTTTTTTTTTTTTTTTGTATTACACGGTCGAATGGAATCAGTAGGCTACAGTACTGATGACATCCTGCCTTATAGTGAACAGGAGAATAATGGTGACTGGCCGTCCATTCGTACTAGACTTACTCATTTTGTTACTGGTATGGAGCCGTCCATGATAGTGATCATGTGAGCGTTTTGTAACGAGAGATCGTTGTGCTCAGTCCTATTACTTCCCTTTACCAGTTAAAAGAAGGATTGAACAAGTAGTGTAAAGAGGGGGAAAACATTCACTTTCGTGTCCTTTGCTTGGAATAAACACCATGAAATAATCCCAAAAAAATTATGATGTAAAGAGAATATTTTCTTCCTATTGTTATAATTTTATCACATTTATTTGGCGATCAGTCTTTCGAATGCCAAGAAGTAAAAGGGTTTTTTCCTCTTTACACTGCTTGCTCAACACATGTTTCGTCTGGCAAAGAGAAGTAAAAGTCTGGTCAAAATGATCTCCCTTTACACAAATCCCTCTTTTTGGAAAGGGCAGATAATCTGCGAAACGATCTCCCATTACGGAAGAAGACACCTGACCTACTTCCAGCTGAAAATCTCATCAGTTTTTGTTTTGTTTTTTTTTCTGAAATCTTATGTTCTACAAATGGAAGACTTGTCCTGTCATATTATGAGAAAGCTACTGAGGGGAAACGTAGATCTAGTTCCATCACTCCGGTTACCTGACATGCTTATAGGGACGCCTTGGTTTGCTCCCAACCTCCAGCTGACAGGAGTACACGTGAAACCTGGCATCGCCCTGTGAACACAGGCACAAAACGACAGAATATCTTTCAATCGAGCTGCATCAAAAATTAATCACTCTATCCCCTTGTCCTGTCTGACATTCTTGTTACTCTGATAAACTCAATAATACCGATCCTTCTTGTAAGAAAGGCTGACTGCGCAAAACGTGCCACAATGAAAACAAAGGAACAAAGTGTCTGTACCACTTGACAGCTCTCAATGTTAAACAAAAACAGCTTTGCAAGTCATCAGGTGATCACAAGGAGATTCCTGAAAAGTCCAGTTGTGACTCTGTTAGCAGTTCCCTCCAGTTATAACACGGTCAAGTCCACTAATAATTTTATCTCTATTAGCAGTTCGCTCCAGCTGTAACACGGCCAAGCCAATAGAGGATGAGAATTGGTTCTATTACTGAACTTTGTCATACCCAAAGGGTGTTGAATAAGACGTAAAGAAGAAAGAAATTTACTTTTTCTTTTACTTTAGAAGATTGATCACAAACAAGCAGGCAAATTAAACCAATACCACAAACACAAGAGTTTCTATTAGAACCAAACACGCCCTTGCACTTTGAATTTTTCTGAAGTTTTCTTTTTGTCCGTTTCAAGTACAAAGCCTAATTGTAAATGTTTTTTTTTCTGTTTATTGTATTTCTTCAACGGCTCTTGTGTCTTGCAGAGAGATTAAATATGGCTGGGCAAAGACTATCAACATTAGACCAAAAAAAAAACAATCCATAAGTAACAGCACAAAAAACTCGGTCTTCAGTGACAAAGAACATCACAACTGAACTGAAACATAATGTGTCCAAATGCAAAAAGACATTTTTATTGGCCTCTCAATTCCATTCGGGATTATTGGAGCGCCTGACAAATTCAGCACATTTTATCCACCCATGGAGGGTATGGGTTTGATTCCGGGTCACTTTTCTCATTGGTCCAGTTCCGAATTTATATTTTGTCGGTGGTGTCGGTGGCCGAGAGGTTGGGCCATCGGACTCAGAATCTAAAGTCCCCCTCCTCCAGCTCTTTCCTCCCCGCTTACGATTCTGTTGGGAGTTACAGAACCATAGCAAACAAGGATCGCAATTGTACAGGTGTTGTAACATATTCATTTTAAAAGTTAGCCTTCGTTTATCAGGAAAGAACACTAAGGAGTGTCTATCTATCCCGTTAACCTCGTGACTGTTGGAACAAGCAAGCTATCAAACAGGCAATGGACATCATAGTGCAAGTAACTCGAGTGCCCCCCCCCCCTTTCCTTCCTCTCCATATCTCCGAAATGTTTTGACCAACTGTGTTCATCTTCTTCTTTTGGTCAGCTCATAGCTCTGTTGATCAAGTCCAAGATGAGATAAGATAAACTTTGTTTGTCCACAAAGGGAACTTGTATTCACAGTGGCTAAGGCACAATCAGCATTCATTGCTCCCGTAGACCTGTTGTCCGTTGGGGCGACTCTGGCGATCTAACAACCAACTTCCTCCAACCCTCTTTCTCTGTCTTTCTCAAGGTGTCCTTTAGCTCCAGATCCGGCAGCTCTCGTATGTTGTCATCCCATTTCTTCTTCTGTCTGCCTCTTCTTTTTCTTCCTGAAACGATAACCTGCAAGATGGTCTTTGCAAGGCCTAAAGATGGAGTGACATAGCCTAACCACATGGGTTTAAGGCGTTTTACTATAGCTAGAAGATTGGAATATGGCCCAATTTCACTCTGAATTCTGAGACATACTAAATTTTACATATAAACTTACATGCATGTAGACAAAGAATATCCGTAATGACAACATAACAAGGTAAACTCAAGCAACGTTACCACAGCTTGAAAAAGGATAGGTCTAGTGGCAGGAAAGCTCATAGCAGATTCACTGGGCACCAGTGATCGACTGAGTGATCACATAACACAAAAGTGTTATGTTTTGTTGTTGTTGTTGTTTTTTTTACCACGGGTGTGGACAGCTGAGATAACCACCACCACAGGAGGTTGAAAAGCTTATAAAAACCATAACAGGAATGCTCTCAAGCCTGGTCATGGAATGAATCGGTGACCATTTGAAAGAGGAGTTGTCTAAGTTTTGAACAGCTGCCACAGAAGTGCTGTAATCGCGTCACTTTTCTGACAACGTTCTGTTGTTTGTTTACCCTCGGAATGCCGAGTCCTCAGCAAAAGGCCTTCTGTGTTGTTGGGTTGGCAGAAACAAATTCTGTTGTCACGGTGCAGCGTGCATTTCGACGGCTATTCTACATTAACTTCCCCTCTCCTACGAGTCGGTGACGGTGGTTTCAACAGTTTTAAGAGAGCGGGTGTCTGTGTAAAATTAAAGCACAGGACGACATGCCGATATGCGATATGCTGATACGCGTCTGGGAGGAATTTTCTTATCTCACTGATATTGCCCGTGCTGCAGGTGGTGGCCACACTGAACACTTGAAAGGCAGGAAATAAAACTTGATTGTTAGTAGAATACTTGTGACTTGTCCGGAGTTTTCTATTACATATTAAAATATTGCGTTATGAAATATGTTCATTCTTTCTTAATAATCCTGTATTGGAATTATGTTCGGCTTGACACAGAAACCTCCAGGCAAGGGAGGTAGACATGTTACTGGGAAAACAATAGCATGAACGACAATGCAATATGAAAAACAACAACAGTCAAGCTATGTATGGCAACGTCACATATAGACAGTCACACGCACACATACAAAACAAACAACAAAAAAACATATTCCCATGGTTACAAAACAGGAAACAATGATATCTATGCGTCCTGTTTCCGTGGCTTAAATATTAGGAATGAGATATCTTTGGCCAAAAGATTTTTTCCAGTAGAGAAAAATGTGCGGGCAATAGAAAGGGCAATCAGTGAAAAGTTCCCAAAACCTACACTGTCGTTTTCAATCAGCTAAATGAAGATACGAATGTTGTGCTTGATGATGCTGGTTTAGGTATTGTACAGTATAAATCTTTTTGAACTGGTGTCGATCTGTCTGTCTGTCTGTATGTATGTTTGTTTATGTTTCAGTTGTGGCCACCATTAGTCACGTGTTATAGGGCAGAGTCCTGGTCCCGGGTTGTCATGTTTTCTAAATGTCTCATCTCAGCCGAAGGTTGCTAGTGCTTACGTTACAGAGCAGTCAGGAAGGCCATGGGTTTTCATCTGGTAGATATCTATCTTATAAAATTGCAAGAAAACTCACAGTAGGTTTATAGACTCGAAAACTGCTGAATGGCATCTGAAATTTGACACACAACATTGCTGCATATGGATCTGTGTTTTTATATAGATAAACCCGAACAAAAGTTTATTAACTTTGACGTAATTCTAAAAAATGCGATAATGATTAAATAATAAACTCACGAGGTTGCTTGATCCGAATAGTACGTCCGATAGTCTCACGCGTTCAAATCACGTTTTCTTTAAGTAACATTCAGTTCAGTCAACCATAATATAACATCGAGGTGCACACGCTTTTCCATACACTTTCAGTCTCAGAGACCTCTATTTCAAATCTCCCACGTAATAACATATAACACATATTAGTTGAAGTATCGGCAATGGTATTTATTTTCTTTGTTGTTTCCCTTACTTAGACTATACTCTTCTCTGCCCCTCATCTACTCCTTTATTAAGCCGAGTTATGTCATTTTGTGTGTTCGCGCTTATACATAGGTGTGTAAAGTAGTCCTGTTTGTGTGCCTGCTACATTTATTTCCCTTGGGTTGAAAAACAAATCCATAACCCTCTTGCAGGCAATATACGTCAGCGGGTCAGTGTGAAAAATGACTTAGAACATACGAGCAGCTAAAACGGCCCTTGTTTTGCAAAGATAAACATAGAAACAATTAATAATGATAATTTCCTGAATGCATTCAACAGTCAATGATAAAGCAGTTATAAAGCACTTATTTATTCCGTTATTTAGTTCATGTTTATTTCAGTTGCAGCGTAAGTAATATAAAACCATAAATGACAATGTTTGACGTACAATGCATTACTTACGTGTTCAGTACAAGAATTCAGAATATGTCTATGACTTACATAGATATTACAAAAACGATATTAGTAAAAGTGTTTCATCGTTCCTTGACAATACATTCCTTAACTATTCTTCAAGTATGAGCAGATCTTCGAAATTGAAAACACAAGACTATTGGGCGACAAACACACATAGGTAGCATAGAAAGACAATGTATTATGACATTTAAAAAAAACAAAGGAACAAATTAAATACACAAGCACACAGGCAGACAAATCTGAAGACACGCAGGCAACGAGACAAATTGTTACCTCTTTAATCTGTACATCATAAGGAAAATGGTGATCAGCCCAGTGATTAGAGTGTGATTAACGTCTTGAGGTAATAAATCCGTCAAATCTCCGATGTGAACAAAAAGCCACAGTATTATATCTCTATGAAACTTCTACTCCTCCACTCAGCAATTTTGAAAGCGTTAGACAGGCGGATGGTTCTACAAGCAGATAGATAGACAGACAAGAAACAAGATAACGGAGTCATAGTTACAAACAGACGGACAGATAGATATAGATAGATAGATAGATAGATAGATAGATAGATAGATAGATAGATAGATAGATAGATAGATAGATAGA
>JBCAUA010011979.1:0-13095 GCA_038406235.1 Peronia verruculata | reverse complement strand
TCTGGAAGTGTTTTTTTTTAAATACCTCCAAGACCACCCCCCCCCCCCCCCCGCCGTCCACCAGCCCCCTTCCATTCATCCAGCCTTTAATGTGCGATTGTAATATAGACAACATTTTATGATCATTTTTCTGGCAAAGGTTCTACAGATAAATTGACTCTGCCTTCTGTCGCATCGCTTAGGAATGTCGATTCAATCGCGCATTTTTTCCCCCCTCATTTTTTTAAAAACCTGAATGATGAAATCGGTAAGCAATATTGCGACGGTTAGACACAGTTAAACTCACCTGGATAATTACACCCCCCACTCCGCCCTCAAAAAAAAAAAGAAAGAAAATATTTAAGCTTTTTGATCACAGGCGTGAGATTTTGTTACTCAAACATTAGGATTATTTCATAGGAAAGAATGGTATCATCCCTATCAATTGCTGTGTAAACTCTGTTAAATCCTGAATAGCTAATTCATTCTTATTGCTACACACTTACTACACATTTAATGTAAGCTGACACTCCGAACAACAAATCCCTTCTAATTGCTACTTTCACTCTGTAAAATCCCCAGGAGCTTTTTCAACAAACTATAATATCGCGCAACCACCGTCTTGAATTTCATGTTTACTGAATAGTCGTTTGCTTTTGAAGTCTTACAACCGCCTATACATGATCTGAGCTTTTACTCAGTTGAAACTATTCCCACCCGTATACCATTTTCTTCTTCTTAGCATTTAACTTCCTCTGGAATTGTAGGGGCGCCTTCTGGCGAATTGTGCACTAATTTTCTCCATCCGTTACTGTTGTGGGTCAAGCCTGGGTCTCCGCAATAGCGCCCTATGTAGGCTGTTGTTCTATCATTTCTCCTGCTCACCTCGATTAGCTTCTCAGCTACTGTGGCAGTTTCAGCAAGGCCACGTTATCTCGTTACCTGGCCACACACCATATCATATGTTACCATAATATATTATTATGGGCTGTAAACGGTTAATGGTGAATCTCCCAACATACGGGACTGAAAAAATTCCTCAGACGAGAGACGATCAAAAGAAGAGACCAAGAATACTAGAGATGAGCAAAAACAGGTGTAATTCTTAGTCATGCCATACATTAAAGATAAGATCACTTGGGAAATAATGTGCTTGCCTTGTCGTCGTAACAATCCAAGTGTCAACATGATTTAAGTCACTGTCTAATTTTTGGAGGCTGGAATTTTGTTTTGCTTTGTTTTGTTTTGTACATTTGCCTCTCCATTATTGAAATACCACTCTCAGCATTGTCTTTTCATATTTTAGAGTGGCTTGTTTAGGATAGAAATTGTATAGGTATGCCTTTCCTTCCTTCTTTCTTACTTTCTTTCTTTCTACCTTTCTTTTCTGTCTTTCGTTTTTGTTTTTTTTTTTTAGCCTGTGTAATGTTGTGAGAGGCGTTCTTTTCGTTCGTTAAGAGTTAAACTACTTTGACTTGCACAGCCGACAGATTTAATAAGCAAGTGGTATGACTCGCCAGCTGTTCTCAGCCTCACTTTGAGAACATGGGCAAGGGCCACATGAGTGACACAAGTAGCATTTTGTGCACTGAGCTAACATGAAAATCAAAGTGGAAGAAACCAAATATGTCCAGTTTTTACACATGATAAAAAAAAAACCTATAATTTTTTTTCTCTTTTAAGACATTGATTCAGACCACTGAGCTAAACTGTAAACGTTTTTCCTTCTGATAGATTGAGGTGGGAAAATTAAGGCTAAGAACTATGACCAGGGACCGTACCTTGAAAATATTAAAACCAGATAGAGTCTATCTGTTATTCTTTCCTCTTATGTCTTCAAATGGTTTCATATGCTGTGCTCGCCAGCTGAGGCAGGAATATAACTTGTGGAGTGGAGAAGGCAGATAGAACCCATTCATCCATTTGCCGGAATGAATCAAAAACCGTGATGTACAAAATCAATAATGTTTCCGTGTATGGCTACGTTGACCGGCGATTGCCTTGTCTCTGCCCCTGAATTTCTAAGGAGATATGGCATTTCCAAAGCAAATAAAGGGCAAGTAACATGTTTATGTCAATAGCACGAGTAGGAAATTAGTTGTCACTTGACAAACGGGGCAAAGTCATGATAGCGTTAATCTCTCTTTGCTGTGTGCCTGTAATTAAGACTTAACCCCCATGGACTGTAGCTACACAGAAAAAGCAAATAATAATTATTATAAGGTATTATCCATGTCACGCATGACTCCAGGTTACTGTACTTTTCTGAAGTGTCAAAGTATTTACGTTTGCAACATTGAAAGAACATGACAGAAAGTGATAACATAAGCTGCCGTAACTATTACTGAAAGCGGAAATATAGCAAACAATTTAAATGTTGCTAGCTTGTAATAACAAGAATCGAACAAGAATTAAAGAGAATCGAACAAAAGTTCGACTGTACAACCATATAGCTTTGTGCTTCGAGATGTACGGAGAGATAGAAATTAAGCTGGAGAAGAAAGACATCGAAATTTATAATAGAAAACTCAGTTATCCTAATTCTGCTATATACATTTTTTTTTTTTTTCACATTTTAAGCATCAAGCCAGTCAGGGTGGATTTCTTAGTAATCTATTTATTCCAGCTAATTGAGGGTCAGCTCCCCTGTATACTGAGAGGGAATTTTTGCAGTGATGATCTCAGTCTGAATCTTTACTTTATATTGAATTTCATTAACAGCTCACAAAATGTTTAATCTTAGCATTCCCCTTTTACTTTGCTGTAGATCCCACTGTTCCAATGTTGGTATTTATCATAAATAAATTAAGGACCGAACACCGTTTACAATATACTATACTTAATTCCTGGAACTTATTTCAGAAACAGATTTTCGGACTACCACTCCACAAATTATATATTGCAAGTAACTGAACATTAGCTGAATAAATCCAGATTTGCACAGTACTGCCCAATATTTCCTGGGCGCTAAAATTTTCCTGATGTCCAGTTGTATTAAAAGTTCAGTGTAAAATGCATTTATGAAACGCCAATTGCATTGGGTAAGTTTATACCATACCTGTAGTATTCTGGGCCTTTGAAAAAGTAATATTCGTCATTTCCAGACCACATCACGGCAGCATCGATGTCACTGGGCAGTTCGTACTCCCAGTCTTGCATATTCTGAAATTGTCAGATTATTTCATGAAGAATGCACACATTTGTAAAGTCAAGGTTCTAGAAGGATACGAATGTCATCTTATGTTATAAATGCTAGTATACCCATTTAAAGCCACTGTAATAAAAACACGCTTTACACTACATGATATCATAAAAATAATATAAGCGTTTATAACTAACATCCTTTTCAATTGACAGTATTCTATTGATAAATAAAGAGTACGTGTACACTTAACAATAGAATAAAAATTATCTAAAGGTGAGCTACAATATCTTATGGATAAACAAGATGTCGGCTCCACCGGGTGCGATGTCGGCACTGAGGGCAATAAAGTGATTCTACTCCGTTTGTTCCGATGTTTGTTTGCTTTGCTTATTTCGTGAATTTTCATTCCGTAAGATACAGCAATGCTACCAATAAGGGAAGCTGGTCCTCTGCCTCTTTTTCTTTCTTGCCCATGTGTTGCCTTGAACTACAAGCTTCAGAAAATTGCGTAAAGCATTGTCTACATAAGATCTTAATTTTCTTGTATTCATTACTAATAGAAACTTTCTCGTCATTCTTTACTCTTTCAATATGCTTTCATTTGTTCTTCTGTTCGTCCAGTTGACCCTTAATACCTTCTAAGAAACAGTCTCAGGAACTTTAATTCTTTTAGCATTATATTTTCTTTGTGCTGATGTATCACATCAATAGATATTAAGGCGGGCCTTCTGAAGCATCTTCTTTTCAGATAAAGAGGAATGCTGGATCTTTCTACTTTTGGTTTATTCTTGTTCTTAAATCAATATAAACGATATGCTTTAACTTATTTTATATGAAAACTAGTTACTTACATATTTTAAATTTACAGTATTATGTTGATAGACACAATATTTCCAGAACAAGTTATAGTTAACGCCAGAAAAGCGCACTCTTTTGAAATTACGATGTTATATTAGTAAGTGCTACATACACCAAATGATTTTATATTTAACTTACGCCCGTTTCCACTTCATTCATGTTAACCACTTTGATGAATTTGTTGCCACTGAATAGATAGACGGCATCATCAAGATTGATAGCAGCATCAATGCGATCACATGGCTGAGCGGTTTGTCTGAGAAAAACAGGAGACAAAGAGTCCACTGTCAGCCCGGTGGATTTTAACCCTTGGGATGTCAAAGGACTGATCTGGTTTAAAATGCATTTATTATACATTGCTCTTGCATTCCTTCAAACACAAGTCCATTTCAAAAGTAAATTTCGGGTTTTCCCATCTCGGAAAAGTTTCAGAATAGAATGTTTATAATTGGTACACCATACCTTTCGCATAACAGCTGCACAGTAAAACATCTGCCACTGAGAACATTTTACTGCAAACGCTACATCCACCCGTTGAATAGGGATTCTTAGGTGGCTTTATTCAGGTATCTAAATGTGGCCCCTTGCGGTCATCTTTATGTCTCTTCCAAATCAAATTTTGGTCATGGAAGATGTCCTTTGATTTTGGGAAATGGAGAGATAATCCAATAATTTGCAGGTATAACAAAGCTCTGATTTTTGGAATATTTATGGTGTTCTGCTTCATCATGACAGTGACATCATGACAATGCTCCAGTCCTGACTGCAAGAGCGACGAACAGCAATTTGAATAGTTAAACGTGGGAACTGCTGTAGTGTCTTCAACATTCTCATAGATCTTCTGGGATTTCAAATTCCCCCCCCCCCCCCAAAAAAAAAAATCAGAGAAAATTTTCTATCACAAAGATCTAACCAGAAAGAAAATGTAGACTGAGCCCCAAGAGATAAAAGCAGACGCATGAAGTTGCGTCGTTCCATTCAACGAATGATTTCATCAAATGCATAAGTCAGTTGAAATTAGATGCTATTTCCTTGTGCAGCAAGATGTGATATGTCGTGCCTGTTGTCAACATTCTATTCTCAAAACTTTCCGAGATATGAACACCCTAAACGCACTCTTAAATAGAGCTCTTGTCTCACTATATTGTAAGAAAGAACTCTCTTAATTTATGCTTCATAAAATATGTTATTTCTTCAACACGACTTAATGCTGTTATCGAAATTCTATCACTAATGTAGTTTCTAGTGCCATAATTTAGGTTTAAAATATAATAAATACTAACATTGCAATTTGCATAATTATGTGTATATTTTTTTTTTCAACTGAAATTCAAAATGCGAAAGAAATCAGGACATAGCATTTTGATGCAAGCAATTCAAGCTCTGGTTTGTATAAAGCTCAATGCAGAGTTTTAACCATGAAGACAGATAATATCTTCAAAGTATGCAACACTGAGATTTCTTCGATAGCACTGAAATATTCATTAACACTAGATATGGTAAAATGAGCTCTCCTCCATTGTTTCACATGTTCTCTGCAAGTTCGAATATATTTCCAATTAGGCACATTCACAGATTGCCTTCACTTGCGGTCATGACATTTGCCATCCGTCCACAGAGTCCTCAAAATCTATTTGATTTTTTTTTTTAACCCAAAGTATCTTATGAGTGTCTGAGAAACAGACACCTGTTATTGATCGTATTGGTAACTTAGTAAGTCCGTCACTGAACCAGTTATCTCGGGTTCGAATCTTAAAGGGCCTTGACAAAATTTTCGTTGGGATAAAGACCGTCGACAGAGAATGCTATCTGAGAAACTGAAGGATACGAGCACCTGACAGAGTGTCACCTAATGTGGCTGTCAGAAAGCCGAGAACGTATGTATTCAGTTCTGTATATTGTATAACGAGTAGACCTTCTACTGAGCAGAGAGATGAGCTTTATATTATCACTGGAAGAGAACCTATGGCATTAGTTGGAGGTTATTTAAATAGAGGTCAAACCGATACCGTCCTGAGACCTTAAGTGTATGGCAAGGGTGCGCACGTCGGAACTGGTATTTTGAATGATTTAAGTGAATATTACCCAAAGTAAATGTGTTTGTTGTTAACGAGCTCGTCATTCTATCGAATGTGTAATTCGTATCACATACTCTCGCGTGCTGACCATTCGATTATTATCGACCTTTTAGAGTAGCGTCCGGCATAATAAGCCTTTTTTCGGCTTTATATATGTAGAAACATAGATCTTTATGTAACAATGGCGTGTACCAAATTTCATATGAATACATTCAGCAGTTCTCGAGTTTTGGTTCCCATTTATAGTACAGATAAAATGCCAACTATTTCTATTGATAAAACTAAAGAAATTAGAGGTGTGCATGTCACTCCAAGTATGGCAGATGGATTCATTTCCAAATAATAAATATTCAGTTGCTTTTTTTTCTGACTAGTGCTTTGAAATCTTAGCAAGAGTAACGGTGATGAACAGAACTTACGTATTAACGTCAGCTGGGCTTGTGGTAACAACAGGTGGGGGTGGAGCAGCCGTAGTTGTTTCTGGAGGAGATGGAGCAGCCGTAGTTGGTTCTGGAGGAGGTGGAGTTGTTGGAGCAGCCGTAGTTGGTTCTGGAGGAGGTGGAGTTGTTTCTGGAGGAGGTGGAGCAGCCGTAGTTGGTTCTGGAGGAGGTGGAGCAGCCGTAGTGGGTTCTGGAGGAGGTGGAGCAGCCGTAGTTGGTTCTGGAGGGGGTGGAGCAGCCGTAGTTGGTTCTGGAGGGGGTGGAGCAGCCGTAGTTGGTTCTGGAGGTGGTGGAGCAGCACCAGTTGGGGCAACAGTAGGCGATTGAGTTGTAGATGTGTCGTCCTGGGCAGCTGACATTGAGAGATGCAGAAAGAGGGTATTTACAGTTTATTCGTATTCTTGCATTTATTACTTGTTTGATATCAGCAAGAGAATCTCGAAATATATATATATATATATATATACACTTGAAGAAAGTGTTATATTTGTTTTACTGTTTTTCTCTCTCTCTCCCTCCCCCCCCCCCTCTCTCTCTCTCTCTCTCGCTCTCTCTCTCTCTCTCGTTCACTTTCAAACTCTCCCTGTCTCTTTCTGTTCCTGGGTCTCCCCACTTCTCTCGCTCTCTCTCGCTCCCCCCCCCCTCCCCCCTCCCTCTCATGAGCGAGTAGAAATGTCAGCATAATTCGTTCAGGATTTTTACGTACGTTTCTATACAAAGACCTGGTTTGCCCGAATATTTAGAGAAATTACAATTTAATAACATGTTGTCAGGTAATATAATATCCAACTGAAATGACAGGCCTGACGCCCTGAGAGAATTGTACTTCAAAGAACAATTGATACACAGAAGAAAGGATGGAACCACAACACCCAGGAATAAAGAACATAAATATTTGCCGAGATCCAGTGAGCAGCCAAAAAAATGCAGTGGTTGGCAAAGACTAGAACATCGTTCGTCGGAAGGCAATCAGATGCTAAAGACTTAAAGTAGTTCAGCTAATATAATTATATTAAAGAGAGAGAGAGAGAGAGAGAGAGAAAAGGGCAGGACAAAAACATGTAGTCAACTTTTCTTATTGTTAACAAATATTTATTTGAAAGCGAATTCCAATGCCAGATATGATGTGAAAGTTGTTGACCAAATTGCCATCCTGAAACTTCTAATATTCTAAGTTTTGTCAGTGATTAAACATTATAATTGTGAAAAGTGATTATGGACTGAAAGAGAAAAAAATGCTATAATTTCCTACTTACCGGAAGGAGACACAATCAGCAGTCCCACTATAGCCATGAAATACAAGACATTCATTTTCCACATTCTGTTCTCTGCTGATTATACGAAATAAATAAGATACATTACAAGATGTGTCAGACATGTATATGTATGTATATGTAAATGCAAATGTATTTCCACACTAGTAGCAGTCTCTCCATCCTCTTAAGAGTTGAAACGTCGAGAAGGATGACGTTGTCTTTCTTGATCAAGACGTCTAGGTTAGGTGACAGACAATTGATTATCGAAGTCAAAGACGATACTCTAGAATAAACTGATGCTCTGAACAGATATAAACCAGGATTATCTTTGCAGTCAATGCAGGCTTTCTATTGAAACGTGGCACTTTCTTGTCTTGGCCCAACGTCAGTGGAAGAGAAAGCCCATCGTGAAGCTCCTAAGGAGATCTACTCATTAAAGGTAATCTCTAACGATGTCACTGCTGAAATTAACGTAATCATTAACATTAACCAAACACTTTGATTGAACTTAAGATATTCAGTTGGGCCCATAAAGTAAACGCTAATCTTTTAGGCTGAGGCATGTTTACTTAAATTTCTTTCCTTTACTACAAAACATGTATATTAAAAGAGTCATGCAGTTAATAGACAGATGCTATGTGATGTAGCAAATTTTCTTTTGAAAGGTCTTTGTCACCTGAAAGCATGAAAAGACCGCATCTTGTGTTTCAAAACAGGCCTTTCAAAAATGCCTCTCTGGAATGAAGCGTGTTTGGCCTTCCAATATTACCTAAAAAAAAATTTTAAAAAAACGTCTTTTTCTTCTCAGTTTAAATCGTTCTTCATCTATAATAGGCATACTATTGATAGACTGACAAGGCTCACACCGGGTAATCTTACTGAAACAGGGTATTGGCTATTTTTTTTAACTTTGAAACTCACCCAGCTATTTCATTGGCCGTAATCAGCTGGTCTTCTCTACTGTAATTTAATCTAGTCTAGCGCTGAGAGATTGACGAACTGGAACAGGTTAAATTACTACATTCGTCTTAGATTTGCAGGTAGACTTAGGAGATTTGTAATTAATTGTGTCCAGATTAATTACGGAATAGTGCTTAAAATTTTATTGTTGGCTTACTGGCCATCAGAAATAAGGCATAATTGGAGAAGTGTGTATACAGGTGACCAAAGAAAAAAACAGAAAAATAGAGAGAGAGAGAGAGAGAGAGAAGGGAACGACAAAAATATGCAGTCAAATTTTAATCTTTACCCACTCAATTTGAAAAAGAATGTGATTTCGTTGAGTCGCCACATGTCCCATCTTTTTCCTCAATGTTAGTTCTTCACAGAGTGTGCAGTATTTACTTTTTACCTACAGATTTACTTCCAAAGACTGAAAAACGCAGACCTAGAAAAGGGACGTTGTTACAAGATGTTTGCACATATCCAACACAGAAATTATCGGTTAAATAAGTTTGATTTGCCGAAAAAAAAAATCAACCAAGTGAAAAAGATACCAGGGTGAGCCACAGTATTTACTAGTCTGTGGGGTGAGCATCATATTTTCATCCGTGTTGATCTTTCATGCCCTACTCTCGAGAATACTGGGTGACGTAACAGCCATAAAATGAAAATAAAAGAAAATTCATCTCTCCCGAAAAAAAAAATTAAAAATAACGAACAAAAAAGTTTGCTTGAAGTGCTAAACTAGGTGCACGTTATTAATTTGGTATTTGTTACAACTGTCTTCGACTTAGAGGTCCTACCACTGACGTAAAATATGAAAGCAACTTAAGTAAACTTTTGACAACTAGCTTATATGCGGCTACTTTGAAAAGGCAAGTTATAGCATCTCTTTACTGCTTGAAAACTGGCACATAGATGAGGAATCACAGACAATCAGAAATGAAAGTTGTCACTTTGTTTGAGTTGCACATCATTAACGTTGATATCTGCCTTGTATTTTAATTTACATTGTGTTTCCGATTTTATACGATTCTTTGATTTGTAGAAAAGTAGTGAAAACATTTTTAGAGGACAGTTTATTCAAGTTATCTTTTCGTTTTACAACATTTTAACCGTCCGATGGGTTTCGCCAAAACTGCACATATTATGACAGATAAAACAACAAACTCACAATCAAAATCAATCGAGGATAAAATAACGTTGTTTTGTTTTCTTTTGTTTTTGCTTGTTACCAGCTCTACGGGCCTTTTCCGAAAGGCAAAGAAATCCGATTGTTTACTTGCCCAAATAGCGCCTGTGTTGACCTGCAGGCCATTCTGAAGTTTGAACCCTTTAGACCAGGCATGCCCAAAGTCCGACCCGCGTACCAAATTAATCGGGCCCGTGTGCAAATTTTATTCGGCCAGCAGCCTCGTCGCATTATAATTATCAGTTCAGACATGGATTTATTTCAGCAGGACTATTAACTGCAGTCGAGATTTTTTAGTGTCATAATCCTTCACATTAGTGCAGGCATTTGATTCTTAGATATTATTAATAAAACATTTCATAAGTAATAAAACTCATTTTCATTTGACTGTTTTCAATGGTCTAAAGAAAATGCCAAGCTGAATGAAAAGAGACCAGAATAAGCATCTTATTTTCATCCTTCTCGATCTTTCATGCCCTTCTCTCGAGAATACTGGGTAGCGTAACATCTATAAAAAGAAAAGAAAAAAGAAAAATCAGCTATCCTGAAAAAAAATAATAATAATAAAAATAACAAAGAGCTAAACTTGAAGAGCTAAACTAGGTGCATATTATTATTTTGGTATTTGTTACAACTGGCATTTAATTCTTGGACATTATTAACAAAATTTCATAAAAAATAAAATTTGTTTTCATTAACTGTTTGAAAATGCATGGTCTAAAGAGAATGCCAAGCTGAATGGAAAGAGACCAGAGTGAGCATCTTATTTTCATCCTTGTTGATCTTTCATGCCCTACTCTCGAGAATACTCGGTGACGTAACAGCCAAATAATAAGAATAAAAGAAAATGCATCTCTCCTGAAAAAAAAAATAATAATAAAAATAACGAACAAAAAAAGTTTGCTTGAAGAGCTAAACTAGGTGCAGATTATTATTTTGGTATTTGTTAGAACTATCTTCGACCTAGAGGCCGTACCACTGACGGAAAATAATGAAAACAACTAAATTAAACTTGTGACAACTATATGCGCTAATCATATTCTGACAATCTGAAGTCTTTCGCCATCTCTTTGCAGGTTTATAACGTACACATTCATAATTAACATGTATACGCAATCCTTACAGATACCGCTTCTAACGCCAAAAGAAAATGGGATGTTTTTGATAACGCTGGACTGTGTCTATGTCAGTTTTCACAGAAGATTTCTTCCTACTCGCACATTTATAACTCAAGTACTTTGATATTATTCTATTAAAATTTCTTCTCTATCTCTTTTGTTTTAAATCATCCATGTTGTCTTATTTCTTTCGACTGATTCACTGATTAGCATCCGGCCTGATGTGTAGCAAATTTCTATAGGCCTTCCTCTAACTCCCTTTTGTAACAATAGTTATCATTTTTATTTATTTCTTTATTTCTCTCGTAATTTAATCATTAGCATTCCTATTATTATTTGGAGTTTAAGTTCTAAAGTTCCTATCCACCCCTCGTGTTTCTAATACTATACGTGCATCTTCCCGAGTCTAGTAGGCCCTCTAGGTAAAATAGCGGACGCTGCCCTCAAGTCAGTTCACGTGTGTGTGTGTGTGTGTGTGTGTGTGTGTGTGTGTGTGTGTGTGTGTGTGTGTGTGTGTGTGTGTGTGTGTGTGTGTTGGGGCGGGAGGGGGGGGGGAGGCTTGAAACGTTGCGCGCCAGCAGTCTTGTCGCATTATATCAGTTCAGACATGGATTTATTTCAGCAGGACTATTAACTGCAGTCGAGATTCCTTAGTGTCATATCCTTCACATTAGAGCAGGTATTTGATTCTTGGATATTATTAATAAAACATTCATGAATAATTCATTTTCATTGACAGTTTTGATATTTAATGGTTTAAAAAGAGTGCCAAGCTGAATGATCGGCCTGAATACATTACCTTATTCATAAATCTGAGCCTGTGTTCTAAAAGTTTGTATACTCCTGCTTTAGACAATGCTGTGAGTGAGGAATATTCACTTTGATGAACGGTCCTTGAGTTACGGCCGCTCAGTGAATGCCGTGATCTTTTTGTTAGTTGTATTTTCAATTTATTTCAAGTATATTATTTCTAAGCTAGCATCCATGAACCAAAAACAAGGAGTTTAAGATTTGAAGTAGGAAAACGGCTCTCAAAATAAGGTAAGAGATAAAGTTTTGATTTCGTCTATGAAAAAATTCTAAGCCGTCGGCTAAGCATTGATTATGTCTTAGAAAGACTTTTCTACTTTCATTTTGCAGGATTGTTTCTGTTTCTGTTATAAACATCCTTACGAATACTACGGTCACAATCCTGATCAGGAACCACAGAGAGACCCAAACACTGTTCACAACATTGATTGTTGATCACCATTTTGAGAAAACGGGCATTATAGAACACATGGAGCAGTGTGAGATTTGTTTCAGGTCTTTATGAATTAGGCCAGTTTCAGCTCCAGAGATCAAGTTAGGAGTTTGACAGGTCACAAATTAAATGCAAACTACTTACTAGCAGAATATGAAAACAAATAGAAGTCTCCACCAAATGAAGGCTGTCTTGCGTTTTCTCAGTGTCGTCCAAGCAATGAGACCAGTAATTTTGATCCCAAATGCTTTAAAAATGGAAAGAGCTCCACGATTTAAACCTCGTCATATCAGCACATATTTCAAACACCCGCATGGAACCAAATATCTGATAATCCCTCATCTCAATCTGCAGTTAACTCAAAATCAGTGCAGAGATATTTAATTACGATTTGCGACATAACATTTGCCAGACTGTTATACGGTTTTCTGATAAAAACGGGTAGTGCCTAGCCAACAATGTTAATTAATTTGATTAACTGCATTGTGCATGTGTTCGTGTTTGTTCCTTTCTACACCTGTAACTGTTTCAAAGGAAAGGAGAGGGGAATGAGTCCTGAGCCAGTCTAATTTTTCCTATTGTAAATCTCAATTCTCACATAAAGACTTGTAACGTGTTGCACAAGTAATAGATAATTAAATAAACCCACATAACATGGCAACCAAATGAAAATACTGACTGATAGCTTACCTCTCTCTCTCTCTCTCTCTCTCTCTCTCTCTCTCCGGTGTGTGTGTGTATATATATATGTATAAAATGTTATATGTTTAGTATCTATCTATCTATCTATCTATCTATCTATCTATCTATCTATCTATCTATCTATCTATCTATCTATCTATCT
>JBCAUA010011957.1:0-13096 GCA_038406235.1 Peronia verruculata | reverse complement strand
TCCTTGTTATTGTTATTTTATTTCTTCTGTTTTGACAGGCATTAAAATATAAGACTCTGAAATGATTTACAGTGGTTCTTTTTTTTTGTCAGGTTTTGACGGGTTTCGACATTAAGCAGTAACGTCATTTTTTTGACACAGAATGCAAAGGTGCTTTCAATGGAGTATTCTTGGATAAGTTGACACTTTACTTCATGAATCTGCTGTTCAGCAACCCCTCGTGACAACAGTTTTGCAGGCCCTTATTTCCAAATTCATTGATGTTTCTTTGCATCAGCTGAAAGATTTTCTGCCTGATGGTGTCTTTGGCAAAGATGTGAGTGATGATGTGGAAGCAACTCTTCGACACTGCTCACTCACAAAATTATCTGGCTAACATGCATTCGGTGATATAGAGTACTGCATGCATGTGAAACGACACTCTTCTTTGCACCACCACAGCACAACCAACATGTTGAAAATGGAATATAACCACCACATAGCTAGCAGTGAAATCACCATATGATCTTCAATCTGAGCTGAAAATTTCACAAAAAGCAGGTCAGTTCTCTGAGGCAGAAACATTGTCATCAGGAAGAGTTGGTCAAACTCTGTATTCAAGAGCCCACTGCTGAAAATGAATGGATTAAGATGGAAAAGGAGATGGCTGATGTAGCAGAAAAACAGCAAATTACTGACGTTGTCATCCAGCTGGGTGACCCTGTGAAGCGTGTTCAAGATATCCACATCTTACTTAAATAAACATCATGGTAATGATGTAGGAGCTTTGAAAGCCCAGCTTAAATATCTCCAAATAGTCCTGGGCATTAAAAATGTCAAAGCCAGTGGCAGTGAGGCGCGGCTCAAGACTTATCTCCAGGATATGGTAACTGGTGAAAAGTCTTCACCACTAACAAAATGGAGGAGGATTGCAAAAGCAAGTTGTGGTTCAGATGACTATATTAGTGCCAGTTCTGAACATGGTTCTTCTTCTGTGGATGGTTGTTCTTCTAAAGATGACTCAACCATGTAATTTTGGCCCGGCAAATATGGCAACTACATTTCTGCCTGAATAGCATTTTGGTAAACCTTTGACAATGCCTGCCAGAAGTAGCCACTAAAGACTGCCTGTTGACTGCCAGAAATGCCATGTGCATGAAAACTTACGTTTAGGAAACAAAATTTTGTATGGTTACTTCTGCACTGTACTTTTGTTGATCTGTGGCTTGATTTAAGCAGTATGGAAGATGATCTGAGTATTACAGATGTTGATCTATCAAATTCAGATCTAGAGGATTCTGGAGAGAGTGATGATCCTAGCACAACAACAGGATCTACACCATGGCTCAGGGTGTATCCACTTGAACAGGGTAGCCCTAGCATCAAATAAAATTCCATGTCCATACAATGTGCCTCTTGCAGATGCTTCACCCATATCCAGTCTGTTTTCACAGCAACAAACAGTTTTTGTCTAATACAAACCTAAGATAATGAATATGATTTAATTGATGGCCACTCCCAGACCATTGTCTGTGCATGTTGTGTTAGATCTGCGATATCGCAGAACATTCCTTAACATGGTCAAGAATACTCCTCGTCTCTCCCACCCCATACGTCCTGCCCAAAATGCTTTACTTTCACCTGCGTGGACAAAGAAACATCACACCCACCCCAGGTTGTTTTACCTGGGCCTAGCCTATTGCGTAAATATCATTCAAATGTTGTCTTGCCTGTAATCATCACTGCATAGTGCATAATCTGAACCAATGGGCGTTGTTAGAAGTGGTTGAAGAAACAAAAAACTGGTGGTGAGTGCTGTCGAACCATCTTCGGGACGCTGCTGTGTGGTTTTACTTGTCACTTCAGGGAAAATTTTTCTTTATAAGCGAGATCTGAAAGACTGGCATTTTGCAAATTCTGAGATTTTGTTAGAAGAAAGAATAAAGAAATAAAACGGGACTGCACACTTCTTTTCTTTTTTACCGAAATTTCGCAACATCCGATTTTGTAATATCTGAGTTCCACTGTAATGGCGACCTCAGATACAAAGAGGCGCTCAAAAAGTCAACACTGTGGAGCTATTGGAAGTACTTACTCAAGACAGCATCATCCAGATCTTTCCTTCTTTAGATTTCCTAAAGATTATGACGGGTAGGCAACATTCATTACATTGACCTAAGGATAATCACTTTGCTAAATCTAGTCTAGTCAAGATCTCTACTCGCAAACAGCATTGTTGACCCACTGGGACCCCATTCATGCCTTTAACGGCCTTGACATAATGTGTCAGCCTGTAACTGAGATCTAGACTAGATGACTGTTTTTTTTTTTTTTTCTTGCTTTCCCCTACTCTCCTACTTGAGTGTTCCTGTTGGTTGAGAAATTGGGGCAAGATTAGGGGTAGGGCGAGGGAAGAAAAGACAACTTTACGACTGTCCTTCAAAGACTTCATTGTCTAAGGAGTCTTTCTTGTGTTTTCATTTTCTGCAATCCAAAAAAGACAGCAAGCAGATAATAATTATTTCTTTAACCACAGGAAATAACTCTCTTTCGTTTTCAGGTGCGAGAGATGGTTGATAAACTCATGACCTAAAGATCTCATTGATTCCAAGAAAACACCAATGCAGCTCAACAACTTTGTTGTTTTATGTACCGTGCATTTTGAAGCCAACCAATTTTACAATTCAGAAACTCAAAGTCGGCTGCTCAAGACAGCTGTTCCAACCATCTTCAATGTTCCAAATCTGCTAAAACTTCTGACATCCCAACGCCCACCTCCTTGCCAAGGATTTCATACAATCAATCAGTACCTTCAGTACGGTACCAGCACACCCATATACTTAATCAGTGCCACAAGATTAAGCACCCTCAGCAAGCAAAGAAGATGCTACATCCCTACTAGCAGAACCTCATGACCTGCCATCTATGCCAAGGCCAACACCTCTGGCATTAAGAAAAAAGCCCTTTTAAACAGAAAGTGGATGTACTAGAGAATCGGGTGTTTTGGCAAGAGAAGACACTTTGCAGTATGCAACCTGCAAGATCAGTTGAAAATGTTCGTGAAGTGCTGTCAGATTTAGAACATATTTCGGGTACCGCACTAGAATTTATCACGCAGTAAGTGAAAATGTCTAATCCAAAAATGGGCACTGATGGAATATTGAAATGAAGAAATTTGCCGTATCAGTGTTTCATTCTTAATCCAATACTTACACGCTCCTTCACAAGATTTTTTCTTGCCCTCTATTACCACACTGAAGTGCTCATTACGAAATATTAGATCGAGCACAGGCCTCAAAAACCAAATTTGGTAAATGCTAAAAACAAAAGTTGCAGCCATGTCATCATCTTTGAGAGATGACAGGGTGGAGGGATTTGATGATTTGGACATGTTGGGTCCAGATTTATTGCAAATCATGCAGGTATTTTCATGGTCAGAGGAATAAAGAACGTATAATATGCCGAAGAAATTAAAAGCACCCACTTCGGCAAGGGGCAGATCACTGTTTACCCAATGCTCTCTTTGTACCAAAAGGGTGACAGTATTGTCCGCCATTCTATTATAATCCTCTCAGATGACATCAGCCCCATGATCATCATGTTGTGCATTGCTTCACCATTGCGGCTTTAGACATCCTGAAGCAAGTAGGATTTTTCCCAAATTAATGATTTGGAGCGTTGGTGCTGCAAGCCAGTATAAGGTAATATTTCTTGCTCTCAACCAAGTCTACATCTTCAACCATTTTTTTTAGTGTTCCTTGGTGATTATTTCATGTTCATTTATCATCCACACGGAAAAGGATCGTTTATTACTTGCATGGAGGTCCAGAGGTGTTATTATGGTTCTGAGTATGAGAAAGGTGAAGCGGATAGTGAGACTGGTTCATTGAGCCAGATGCTCCAAAGGGCCTCTGTGGGCGGACGCAGCTCAGGTAATGCCAAAGAAATGGCAGCCTATTTGAGCAAGGCTCATGCACTGAGTACAGCCTTCAGAAAAAGGTAGTTCTTCAATTTAGAAAGTGTGGACGTTTCGTTTCACATTCATTCCATCATTAAATAATTCTTTTTTCATGCATTACTGCATAATTTTTGTTTCAGACAATATATTGTCATCAGTGACATTCCTCGTGACAGGCCGCACACTGATGTGCAAACAATTCCAGGAACAAGAGGTTACCACCAGTGCAGGAGACTGGCCCCATATGTGATACAAGCAAGGCGTTTAGCCTTCTTTTGTACAGGCTGCACAACTGGCTTTGTCCATGCTTGTATTAACAGGAACAAAGTTGGAGACTATGTCACTCATAAACTAAATCCAAGGTGTGTATTATTCTCTAGGTAACAACACATTATGGAATATATATGGTGCATTCCTTTCCTTGTTTGATCATTACATAAGTGTTGCATGCAGATTGTATTCCTCAGATGTCATTATTGAAAATGTTATATCATAGACATTGAAATGATGCCCCCTTTTCTCGTAAAAGCAATTCATACCCTTTTTTCAATTTTTCAGCATCCAAACCACCTTCAATGATGCTTTCATCGAGGAACCTAGATCTGAGTCTGAGTGATAATTTAGTGATATGGATTTTTTCTTTTTTTCAACCCCTTTTCTTGAGTTCATCTTTTTTTCCCTCTTCTTTTCAATTATGTAGTTAATTTTATTTTATACCACTCGGATTATATACCATACTTTTACTTCTTGACAGGTGCAATAGCTCCAACCCAGCAGAGGAAGTCAATATAGGAGAATATTTGCGGATCACATGTGAAATCAATAAGCTGAAAATAAAAATTAAAAAAATTCTACGCTGTAATTACTAAAAAATGTTTAAAATTTTCACTTATTCTTCACTTGTATCCCAGTTTTGTTCTGGATTGATTTAAATTGGTAAAACGAAAATAATAAATCTTGATTATGGTGATTTCTTTTGTTAAACAACCAATCCCAGGCAAAATAAAAAATATTCTGTCTTTTACAGGTTATGGCATCCCCTGTGGTCTGTGCAGACTTTTATGTCCCCTTTTTTAAACAAACTGTGGATATTGCTTTCGTGATGTTCCATATGAGAGCATTATTTATAAAGGACCACTGGACCATTACTTGTCGGAAGTTATTTCCCCAAGGGGTGTGGCAATTGACAACAGAGATCACTATTTTTTAAAATAAATTTCTTGATATTTTTTGTCTTTTTCTTTAATATGTATATGTTAATTATATACATAATAGATGCTTTGCTTTATTTCCAATATTTTTGTTATTTTACTGCTTTTGTATATTTATTAAAGTTAAAAAAAAGTTTTATGATTGAAAATTACCGTTTCATTTTTTCTATGTGAATTGTCTCCCTTCGTATTATATAATCATTTAGTGTTGTTTTGCAATGTTCTGTAATCGATTTTAAGCGAGATGAAGTGTTTTCAGCATTCTGAAGATTAATCATTGAATAATATCATGTCAGTGGTGAAAGATAAGCAGTGACAACTTTCCTCCAGCTTTGACAAATTTCACGGGGTACTCCCGTTAGCAGCCTACTGTTACTATGGCAACAAGTCACCCGCTGCTCTAAAAACCTTTAAATATTGAATCTACAGATCTTAAGCTATAATTTGATACCAGATTCAGCTGCATTCCCTGAGTCTGAAAATTTGCCGGCTCCAGAAAGGAAATGTTGTAGAGCCCTGTGTGTTTTTTGACAAGTGGGAATTGGAAACAGCCATTTGCCTACTTTTTTTTCAAGTGGCCCCTTACATATATATACAGGATAGTTGACCTAACCTAGTTGATCCTAGAAGCCCTCTCCAAACTCAAGGAGACAGGCCTTTATGTTGAAGCTATCATGTGTGACCAAGGGTAAATTATAGAGCAGCACTAAAATACCTTGGAATGTCTTCAGCACATCCATTCATCTTGTATCAGGATGCAACGTAACATGTCATTTTTTATCATCTCACTTGCTCAAAAACATCAGAAACAGCATAAGAAAAAACATGGATTTTTTTGTAGGTGATAAAGACGTGCAGTGGAAGCACATTCAGAATTTCTTTGGGGCAAGACACAAGGCTACCAGTACATTTAGCACCTAAAGCTGACCAGACGCCATATTATGTTGCCCGCATTCACAAATCTCAGTGTTCAACTTGCGGCTCAAGTGCTCAGTCATTCTGTGGATGCTGGTATGACCACTATGGTCACTTTTGGAGTATTGCCAAAGAAGACACAGGATAATGCTGAGATTGTGAAAAAAAAAATCGATAGCATGTTCAACTGTTCCAACAGATATACTCCAGCCAGTAGAAAACCATTCAACCATGCCATCATCAACAAATCAACACACTATGCCTTCTTGAATGAATGCCTTGCATTGATTGACACTTAATCAAGACTGTTAGGAGAATCTGTTCTTTTGATCAGAGGAAAAGGTGACCATACGGACAATCCTGATATCACTGAATTCAAGGCAGCTTTACAACAAATCATGGCAGACCTTATTTTGATTAGCCAGTGAAATCAAACAGTTTCAAAATGACCTAGATAACTTTCTGATTAACATGGCAAATGTACTATCACCTACAACATACAACATGGACATAACATAAATAACAGAACCAGATCCCACCATAAATGATCAAGAACTGACATTCTCGCACTCCAGAACGACAATCACAGCTTATATCGGTGGCTACAACCTTAAAAAAGTTTGGGAAATTTTCTTGTCCCAATTGTTTGCAAGCACTGACTCCAACACCAGCCAAAACAGTCAACAGTTGTTAGCAAACAAGTCTATATCACCTCCGCAAACAGCACTAGCTTGCAGATTCCAAGCAATTTATTCATAAAGATAGGCCTGCAGCTAGAGAAACATTATGTTTCCATCAGTGACCAAATATTTCACCAGGACAGTGTGAAACGGTTTCTTACTGCAAACCTCCGCAGAGGACTGACCCTGTCTGACAGCACACTTCAGTGCCTTGGCAACTACATGCAATGGATCACCAGTTTATTCCTGAACAGTCACATACACCACAGCTTAAAACTCAGCAGTCAATCCTTCACAAGAGTTGGATAAAGAGGAACAGGAAAAATCCTGAAACTCACTGCCAAAGTTAAGCCTCCTATTGAAGTAACACTTGCAAGCCGTATAAGTCAGAAATTAGATCAAGCAGGTTGGTTATAATTTGTGAGAAAAGCAATCAAATACATTTTATGTGTTTGTACTTAATTAAAATGCATGAAAATTGATAAAATTTTGTTGGTAAAACTTTCAACTTAAGAAGAATGTAGAGGAAGAGGGCTAAAAGTATCATATTTAGGGGGTGCTTATATGCCCCCTCAAAGAAGTTTTCACTTTTTGTCTTCAAAGAATTCACTTTGTATAAATTGCAATAACCAGCACAAATAACATTCTAACCATGAGAGCTGGATTGTGTTTGAATGAGCTTGCATACTGCAGCTTTCTGTGGGAATCAGTACATAGGTTTGACAGATTTCCTCATTATTTAGACTTGGTGCTTAATGTCCCCAAATTTTTGACTATTTCAGAATGGTACAAACCTACAAAAAGAAGTAAAAAGGTAAACGAGTCAACTTCAGCAACAGTCAGAACATGATTGATGCTTACAATGCTGCTGTTGGAGGACATATGTCTGCCAGTCCATCATCACAACGCTGTGGTGTCAAAAAGAAATCACTCATTCGTCAAACGACAGGCAAAATTCCCGTCACTGCACATGCAGGCGCCAAACTGCATTATCTGCCACTCATGTGGCAAATTAGCGAAATGTGTCAAGCTCATGGCAAGTTGGGGCTGGGGCTTTTCTTCTGAAGAAGTGAAAGACATTGTTCAGGACTTTGTGAATACACAAAAATTGAGACTCTGTTTGTACATGCGCAACCTGGGCGGGACTGGTTGGAGGGATTTCTTTCACGTCATCTGGATATTACGCCATACAAGACAGCACATTTAAGCTCTGCAAGAGCAAGTGCGGAGGATCCGGAAGTGATAGAACACTGGTTCAATGGTTGGACATTGCACTTACCACAGAGAGAGTGAAATTTTAATACATGCCGTGGCAAGTTTTCAACACAGACGAAAGTGGGTTTGTGACTGATCCAAAGTCACAGATCATTTTGGCAACAAAAGGAGCCAAGCGCGTGAACCAACACATTTGTGGCTCTGGCGGGGAGCAGATAACGGTGAACTGCGCTGGTTCTGCTAGTAGCAAAGAATTGCCCCCATATGTGGTATATAAAGGCAAGAACCTTTATGAGGCATGGACCATGGGTGGGCCTGATGGCACCTGCTACACCACCAGTGAGAAAGGATGGATGAAGGGGCCCCAGTTTCTCGACTGGTTCACCAAGCTGTTTCTTGTCCACACAAAGGATGCCAGTGACAAGACCTGCACCCCCATATTTGATGGACATCTATCTCATCTGTCCCTCACTCTCATCGAGAAAGTAAAGGAGAACAATGTTACAATGTAGTTCTGAGACTTCCAGCTCTATGCAACACATTTTTTTTTAAATTCTGAAAGAAAATATCAAGCTGGTGAAAGAGTACATCTAACTCTTTCTGTACCAAGCAACGCATGGTGCATTGATTGGTGGTCGCACAATTTACCAAGCAACGCACCATGCGTTGATCCATTTGGCTTAACTTCTTGCAAAAATTCTGGCATATTGTCAGTCAGTTTGACTTTCACTTCCTTTGTTGATAGTGTCTTTTGTACACACATGGCTTTGAGAGTGATAGTGCTGGTGTTAGAGTGTTTTTTTCAAAAGTTTTTTGGTTGCTAAGTGATTGTTTACGTACAAACAATGGAACCTTGAGGAGGATCGTCTCGCCTACCAAAGCGTTTTTTTTTTACGGTGAGGCCCGAAATTTGTTTCAAAGATTGTTTCATCGGGACAGTAGTGGTAATGACATTGATGACGATAGTTCATCAGATGATTTCCCACAGGATTTTGGAGATAATGGGTCACGATCCAGTGATGAGGAAACAGCTTTTGCTGGGCCAAGTGCTGCAAAAACGTGCCAGAACTACAAAGACAGGAGGCAAAGGAAAGGGGAAGGGAAAAGGTAAAAGAACACCTGCTAGGAGGCAGCCTGGACCTGACAGTGACAGTGATGATGAAACTCATGATATAGATGCAGGTGGTGACAATAATACTGAGTGGAGAGAAGTGACAGACGGGTTGACTGCTAACAACTTTCGCTTCATTCCTCACCATCGAAATGGTGTTACAGAGGGCCTTGAATTGTCATCCCCCATGAGTTGTTTCAACCTTTTATTTGATGATGAAGTGAAGGATACCCTGATAGGGTATATCAACATTTTGCTGCAGCGAAGTGTGCTTTGAATAACCCATCTCGGAAGTACTCTGTATTTGGCCGATGGACCGACATCACAAGACCTGAGCTCGACAAATTTTTTTCAGTACTCATAAACATTGGACTGCAGCAAAAAACCCCAAATAACTGATTATTGGAGTGAGGATGCTGACATGCACACCCTATGGTTTGGACAAATGATGTCAAGAACAAGGTTCCAGGATATTTACCATACCATGCTGCATGCAGCCGGGGAACAAGAGGAAGGCAAGGAGAAGATAGAGCCCTTTGTCAACTTACTCCTTACCAAATTTCAAGCTTCCTTTTACCCATACCAGAACCTCAGTTTAGATGAAATGGTTATAAGTTATTGGCTTCAAGGGATGGTGGAAATACAAACAATACAATGCACATAAGCCACGAAAATACCACATCAAAGCCTTCGGCCTGTGTGATTCTGCCACAGGTTATGTGGTCAACATGTTTCTGTATTTTGGAGCGGAGACCTCTTACAACCCTGAAATTGACCCCAACAGTGGACAGGCTATCAAAGTTTTTTTCTAAACTACTTGAGCCATTAGGAAGAGGCCACCACATATTTGCCGATCGATTCTACACAACAAGAGAGCTCACTGAGATGCTTTTAGCCAGAAAGCAGCTATATACTGGCACGCTCAACTTGAACCAGAAGAATTTTCCCCCTCAACTAAGTAAAAACACAGAAAATTGGCCATCTGGAAATGAAATGGTTTTTGAATGCTGGGGATAAAATCATGTGTGTGGCTTTCAAGACAAGGCTATAGTAAAGTGGTCGTCACATCTACCATGGCAGAGGTGAAAACTGTTCCGAAAAAGGACATTCAAAAGCCTGTGGTCATCAACAACTACAACCATTCAATGGATGGCTGTGATCTCTTGGGTCAGCGAGTTGGATACTACGGGATTCACAACAGAAAATCCACCAAGTGGTGGAAGAAAATTTTCTTCTGGATGATCGAAGTGGCTCAGGCAAACAGCTACAAGACATCCTCTATGTTCTTGGCCAAAGAGCTGAGGCGAAGCACATTAGCCTTCGCAGATATATAAGCGAACCCTTTTGAGAGAACTGTCTCAAACCGCCCAAGCAGCAAGAGACCAGGGGGCTCCCCAACAACTGCAACAACAACCTCACAACAGGCAAGCCCCACCAGCTCGATTTACTATGTTCGCCATCTGATTGAGCACCACAAAAATGACTTGAGATGTGCATACTGTAGCACCCCACAAAAACCAATGAGAACCCATTTTTACTGTTCTGGGTGCAAGAATCATCCACACCTACACCCAACATGTTTTGCTCCCATAAACAAAACTAACTGGTAAAACATGTCTCATGTCCCTCTGTACATAGTCCTCGTTATGAAATGATGTTGTGAGAACAAGGTAAATGCTGCTTAAACTTTATGCAGCATTTACCTTAATAAAGTATCTTTGAAACATGCCATTTAGATTTTTTTTGAAAATTGTATATTTCACGTTACACTGAAAGATGGAGAGTCTCTCACCACTGGGCTAAAGCAAGTTCCTGGTGGATCTACGACTGATTACCAACAATGTCTTCATGATACCTTAGATGACATTGCTTCTGCCTGTCAGCCTTCAGCACCCAACGAAACAAAAGCACAACTTCAGTGTTCCATAAAGGCCTTTATGAACGACAGGGCAGCAGTGAAAAGTGCGTTGACAACTGCCATTGCAAATGATTGATGGCAGCTGTTAGAAAACGTTGTTCCAAACTATGATGAGCTGCCAGTTGAGGAACAAAACTGCATTCAAGAGACTAGACACTTCAGCTGCAGGGTTCACCTGCTTGCAAACTTGGCAGAAGCTGCGGAAAAGGGCCTGGCAGCAGTTGAAGATGCTGTTGTTGAAGGCAACAATCCCCATGCATTTACTTCAGAAGAGCTTTGTGGCACAACACGCCTTATCAGAACGGCTGCCAAAGCTTCCACAAACAGAGGCTGTGATAAGTCTGAAGTTGCAAAGTACTTCAAAGCCTTTCTGCACGAGCAGCAAGAAACCAACCAACTCATCACCTTTGTAGGGCATAGATTCAACATCCTTTTCTATGATGCCGCAGCTCTATTCTATCACGCACAGACCATCAAACTCTTCTGATCGTCTTGGCCTAAACCAAATCGTCTTTTGGAAACTATCAAGTTTGACATTAAAGAACCAGCAATGTCAGCTGGAGCTAGAGCTCTCGGAATTATTCTCAAGCTGCTTACGGGACCCCTTCAAACTCTGCTCAGCACCAAAATCACCATCCTTGAGCTGAACCCATACCTTGACACCATACAGCGAGTTTTAGAGCAGTGGGCCCACGATGCCAGTAATTCTCTAAACGGAGACCCAATCGATCCAGCATTTAAAGTGAACAAAGATGCTATTTACGACAGTTGATTCTTTCTCCATTCTTGCCCTAGAGCAAACAGCTGCAGAGATTTTGGTGTTAGTGGAATGACAGGCAGCGTTTCAGCTACCCGGTGGTGAATATCACAGTCCAAGCTCCCTCTTACAAGCCCTAGCTGCAAACATGCCAGGCAACAACGTCATCTCGGAAAGGGCCATGGCAAAGCTGGACCATCTGCTTCGACAGAAGCCAGTAGCAACAACTGTGCACATCGAGACATGCGCAATGTCTCAATCAAACCATCCATTTGCCTGGCTCCACAGACTATGAGACGGCCAACGAGAACAGTCACTACAACAAGCCAGAAGATCGGCTGTGTCTCACCACGCACTTGTAAAAGAGTGACACCAGAAGCTGAAAACACAACTTTCACAATGCTTGGCATCCAAACAAGCAGAAAAAGCTCAACAAGAGGCCAAGCAAACTTCGAGCAAGCTCAGCCTTATGAAAGAGGTGCAGGCAATTGGGGATCTGTGGGAGGAAGATTCCCTCCAGGAAAATCTAAAAAATATGACCACAGCCCAGGCAAAGCCATACTAAAACAGCTTAAGTTTCACTGGCAGGTACTTGGTGTTAAAGGCCCACGACAACTGTTCCAAGAATCTTTGGGGGGCGAGGAATATTCGCTGGAAAAGCTATGTGACAACCTCCGAGCTGTGATTCAGCTGTCAACTTCATCGTCTACACGACACGAATCAAACAACGGCTTGAACATCAAGCAAACATACCTTGATGAAATAAAACTCAGAAAACAGGAGGTATTCTCTGTTCTGCGAGAAGCAAGGCATTCTCGTAATGTAAAATCCCAACAAAAAAGCATTCTCCCAATCTTACAAGACGACCCAACAGCATTAACCCATTCAGAACCGGGCCTGACTACATTCTGAACGCTGGAAGTACCAGCACAAGGGAGATAATTGGGATGAAAGCTCCAGAGGTAGTGGAAAAAAATTAAAATACGTTTTACATGTTTTTTGCATGAAATCAGGTGCAGTTTGTTGAGAAATGAATGCTGAATGTGGTATTTATATACTTGTTTTGGGGTATAACAGCGACAAAACCATAAAATTCACATTGGACCCGTGCCGGCTTGATTACACAGATCTAGAGCTCTAGATCTTTACTGCTAGATCGAGTCTACATCTAGATCTAATTTCGTCATCACTCCCTTGACTTTCTTCTTCTAAATTATGCTCAAAATTCTTGATCTACGTCCGATTTATTATCATGTGCATATTTCACACCTAAAGCGCGTGTTTCTTCATCATAATGTGATGGTCCCGCACCATCCGTTTGTCAGACTTAAAAAATTTAATGCGATCTTCAA
>JBCAUA010011936.1:0-13098 GCA_038406235.1 Peronia verruculata | reverse complement strand
GCAACCGTATGAAAAAGTCAACTTTTTTTTACTGTTTTCCTCTAATTTGAACATGCTGAATACGATGGAAAAGGTTACAATAACCTAACTCTAGTAATAAAAAAAATCACCTCCAGGACACGCCCCAAAAAGCCTATAGATTGTCTTTTAATATTCAGAACTGGCGTAAGGAAAGTTGTATAATTCAGATACATCTTCAAATAATCAGTGGATACCGCACATATAATGTGAACTGATTAACAACAAATTCCTCCTTGCTGTAAATGTCTTTACCTGTTTCTTCTTCCTTCACATTAAATGTCTTCAATCTCTATCTCTCATTCTCTCAAGCACAGTCACTCATCATAATGCACAGAATAATAATTCTTACCCTCCTTTGATAAAATCAAGAAATGAATACTGGGGTTGTATTCTGCAATTCATCACTTGAATCTGAGCATGAAACAAGTAAAGAGCAACATTTTGTTAATTGGAATAATCTGCTACTTTCTCAGTTATAAGCTTCCATGCTCTAAATTACTACAACAGTCATCAGTTGCACATTTTAATGCTCTAGATGTTAGAAGGATTCAGTCAGCTTTTCTGAGCTATTTTCTTAGCAGTTAAATTCACTTATGTTTCTCTGTGCACCTCTCACTGATTCAAATTCTACCTTGATTAGGCAGACTGTAGACATTCATGTGTAGTTGCTTTAGAATAGAATCCTTTAAATCTTTCATCACTATTATTTTTCTGCAATATGATCCACCTATTTTTTAAAACAAGTTTTTGAATATAATAAAATTCATATTATTTCCCTTTTTTGACTAACCTTCTGAGTTAAACATCAAAACAAACATAATATAATTTAAAGGAAGGATATGGCAGACTAATGACTTGCAATTCAAATTAATGGTACAAGAGAAAACACATTCATTACGTTTATTTAAAATAGCACTGATGTTGTAAACTTAATGAATAAAAACCAAGTACAGAATATTCAAATGTGCTTCATTCAGCAGAACATAAATTACCCCAAACCTAGGAGTCCTTATAAACAGGCCAGGTAACTGGATTCAGTTGGAGGCTGGCAATAAATTGTGGCCCTAGAATTAAACTGTTTTCACTGCAACAACTTTACAACATAGTTTGGACACTTTCGTTCTGAGATGACGAAACTTCAGTGAGCGAAACTCAGATCATGGTACTCTTGTTAAACTCTGCAAGCATAATGCTCAAAGATTTGGCGGCCATTTCTTAATTTAGTTATTGTTATAATTGTCTATATTTCTCAGATTTGAATGTGATGAATGTTTTCATGTCATTCATCTGTCTAAATTAATTTGTGTCTCACTTTTGCCAAGATATGAATAAAATTTTTTAAGGACTTTTTTAAATGGTGTTTTAAATCTGGTGATGTAGACAGTCAGCTCCAATGCCTGCAGCGGATGTGAGGCCTGGTATACTGTCGCCTAGCCCCAAACTCATTCAATTCATGAACATGACTCACCTCTCCTGAATTCTTGTAGCTTTTTTTCTTTGCTTTTTTTGGATTAAGAAGCTGAAACAAAAAATGCATTGCTAGTCCAATATTCCTTGACACAAGTAAAAGTAATAAAGAGTACTGAACAGCACATTTTACTTCATTTAACATAACCTGCCCAAACTAAAGTTCATCCCATAAAAATCTGTAAGATGGATTTGTATTGTATGGGTCTCAATGATATCTTTCAATTACAGTATCATGTGAGAAACTGAGCCAAAAATGTTGCCCTCACTTCCTCTAAGTATAAGTCAGTGTAAGACCAAAATATAAAATAAAAAAATTCTCCTCCAATTGCCAAGTTTCTTCCTGACATCAATGTAAAAATAAGCTGATCCAGGTGATCTGGTCATTAAGATTATCACCATTTCACAAAAATGTCTTGAACTATTAAGACAAAGTCCACCAACTAATAACAAATTTAACATATCAACATGAACAAACAACACATATCCTAGTGATTATTTAAGAAAATAATTTAAAAAGTGCCAAATTTTCAAATCCACTTGGTTCTTTGTTAAGAGGTAAAAAAAGAAAAAAAAAATGCTAGCACTATGATCATTATCATCATTCCATAGAAATGTTTTCAATCTTGCTTGGGTCTTCATCAAAGCCACATACACCTACGGCATCACTAACATCATTTTACAGGAGGGCATGAGAAACTATTTGAGAGAACACAGAGAAGACTGAACAGAAGAAGAATGTGCCCTATGCAAAGTATGATGGTGTGGGAAGGATTTCAAGAATTTTCATATTTATTTGTTCTCATCAAGGCAACTTACAGTCCTCATCATTGAAAGCATTGTCAGATCAGCAGCCACTTCACATCATCACTTGTTCCATGAGATAAATATGAACTAAGGAGTAAATATCTTAAAAATTCAAGAATCAATAAGAACAATAATGTTATAAAATAAAGAGTACAAGATTTGTACTGATTTTGATAGAGGTCAAATAATGCCTCCTCCCATCCATGTCATGCTTACAACCTCACACTCTTACCTCAAAACCTCTGACACAACCGCCGGCCTCCAGAAGTTCTTTCAGGTTGGTGGTGTAATCTCCAATAAAGTCATGCCTGCAAAATGCATATCAGTCACAATCAACTCCATTTCATCATCACACAACTAGTTCACTAATGTTAATTTTGGTAATGCCAATCCATATACTGGACTTTTAAATAAACATCTCTCGTGAATACCCTACTCAACACGATAAATATGCGTCTCTAAGTGGCACACCAGTCCTTGTTGCCAATGCTCCTGATCAATCAGTGTTGTGGATTGTATTACTAGCAGTTGTTCAAGCTGTCAATACAAACTGTTCTCTGTCTTCCTAGACTTTCTAGACCTTCAAATTTCCCACACTGTATGGCAAAGGTGTTTTTTTTTTTTTAGCAGCAGGGATAAATGACATTCTATTCCACAAAAACCATGTCATAGCCTTTTTTTTTTTTTTCACTTCTTGAATCTTCAGACTTTTTATCTAAAAATATCAGACAGATGATTCATAACTCACCCTCCATCTGAGTCCCAGTCATAGCACTCCACCTTGATAGATCTGAGGTATGCATAAACACAAGCAAGCTCATTTTATCTCATCTCAACAACAAGGTTAAGTAGTTTTTTTTTTAATTTTCCTTTTTTTCTTTTTTTCGTTTGGTGCTGTAGTTCAACAACAACAACAAAAATAAAAAAAAAAAAAATGAGATTAGAGGGTAGAAGGGGATTGTAGGAGGAGGATTTTACTCATGGTGTAGTGATTGAAAACCATATTTTATAAGACACTGACAAAGCCTTCTGGATGCAATTTAAGTTTTGACAGCCTACTAAAACCTGTGGGTGTAAAAAAAAAATGACAAAATAATTCTTTCAAAGAAAATGTAAGGTGTCACAACAAAACAAAACAAGTTGAATGCATACTGAACAAAAAAAATTCCTATGTATCTTTTGATTTTATGCTGGCATAAGAAAATAATTTTTTTGAGGAAAATCTAGAGTTTCACTAAATATATACAAAACTTATACAAAAAAAAAATTCACTAATGCATCTTTTGTGGTAAGAATGACATTGGATTAAATTATTTATCTGAGAACTGTTTCTTCACAGAGACCGCAAAAAGATAAAAGACATATTTTCTGCAAGGCAGAAGACAGTGCTGCACAAAAGATACTAAGTCAGTCAGGATTCTCTGGAACGCAATACACAAAGATGACAAACCTTAATTTCAATTTCTCATTGATTAATATATTTTTAAGTGAGAGATCAGTTGTGCCATGAAGAAGATTGCCTGCCAATGCTGACCCCAGACATTGCTTTAATAGTATGCCAAGTATTTTACCTGTGATAATCTCCATTGCACAGCTGTCTCACTGACATGCTGAAAGATTGCCAGGTTGGATTCAGTGTGTTTTTAACAACCTCTGTCTTGTGTACAAGTGTATAGCTATAAAATGTACAAGAAAAAAAAAAAAAGAAGTCAAACAAATTATATGATACGAGAATTTCTCTGAATTATGAAATATTTTGCATAATCAGGAACATTGTAGGACAATACTGTCAGCTAAGTGATGCAAAAATATATTCCTGAATTTTCTCCGTCTTCAAGAAGCAGTAGTTTCTGAGAAAATCTAATGAAATAAAGCAAAATGGACAAGGATTTAATTTCAGAACATCAAACATATTTAAATAAATGTTTTTCATTTTGCTAATTTACTCTTCAATAGAATTTAACCTTGTTAATAAAGCCTTGACAAAACACAACAGGAAGGTCCCACAAACCTCATATTTTCGTTGACTCTGTAGAACATCAAGAATGGGTCGGATTTGCCAAATAAATCTTTCTTATCAAGATGAAGGCCCTTTAGTTGAATGACAACATCATCCTGAAATGAAAAAAAAAAAAAAAATCAAGAGTCAGGAAGACTATAACACATTATTTCAGTCACTGAATGCTACATACTGATCTCTAATAAGCTATGATTCAAACTGAAACTGCTGCAGGCATTCCTACATACAAAACCATGGCAGCCAGTCTGTACTGTGAAGGCAAGATCTTACCAAGGCAACCCTCCACTGTTTCCAACCAAAACTGAAAACACAAAATAGTTCTGTCTTTATCTTACCAAAACGTTGAGGGTGTTGTTATCGGCACAGAAACAATGATATGCATCTAGATCTTTGAAATCATTTCACTAATATATCTTTCTTTTCAGAGACAATTTTTTAATAAACCCAGACTGATGAAGAAAGTTTCCAAATCCTGGGAATTTTGAATCCCACTGACAAAGATGTTTTCTTCAATATTCATCCTTATGCTATTGTGATCATACCTTACATGCGCTGACCTCCTCTGTCCTCACTAAGGAAAGAAAATGAAAAAAAAAAAATAATCAACAATTCATTTCCTGAAAATTATTTTGAAAAGTTTAAATTCAGTGCAGATGAGGGGAAATTGGACTTCAATTTAGGGCAAAGAAAATTTAGGTTTTCCTTTTTTCTTTTGTGTGTACATTGGGTTAAAAAAAATTATCAGAATCCATAACAGACTGAAAAACATTCTCATATGAGTTTCTTATTTGTTATAAAAAATGAATGAGACAATGGGTAAAAAAAAAAAAAAAAGTGAAAAGTGAACAGAACCTGAAATACTCAGAATTATCAGCTGATATTCTTCTTGTAATCAAAATATTTTATGCCCAATCTGAAAAGAATGTGAACAGTTTTAAGAAACCAAGTCTCTTACCTATAATTTTTCCTCGACCTGCTGTGTGCCCTCTGAAAAGAAAAATATAATTCATGTATCACAAAATTTTTACTTCTCCTGTTAGCACTGTTGTTAACTATCTCTGCCAAATTATGTTTTTTTTGTTTTTTTTTTTAAAATAAATTGGTGATGAACACTGGGAATCTCACAGAAAATTTTGCAAGCAACATAAGGTCAACAAAAGTAAAATGATATCACAAGAGGGTGGCAACTTATGTTAACAGCATTTTCAAGCAGCTCTAATAAGACCTACATTAATTATATAATTTTTATTTCGAATGAGTGGATGTTTGTAAATGTTCAACTCTGAGAAACAAATTTTAATTTTAAACTAGACACTTAAAAAAAAAAAAATTCTGATGCAAAGATTAAGACAAAAGATTACAGAAATGAAACTTAAGTGCTCTAAAAGACAAAAAGCTCTAAAAGACAAAAAAAAAAAAAAAACCCCAAAAAACTCACTGTAATTTATTTTCAAAGACAGAGCCTGGAGCACTCACAAGCTCCCCCAATGAACATTCCATGTAGCCCAGAAAGTCCTACAGTGAGAAAAAGACACAAAATTATTGTCAGCAGCAATATTTCTTCAGTGAAATAAATAATGGTGAAATGAACATCAACAAAAATAAAAATTTTAAAAAATGAGTTTCCTCCTGAAAAATATTGAAGTAGACAATGTACAACAAGTTTAATCAGCTGGTAATTGTTTTAAAAGAGTGTGCTGTGTTGTGTTAGGGTTTAGTGACACATCAGCACGATTACAGCTATACTACGTCAAACATGGTTTACATGTCACCAAGAAGAGGGGAGAGAAAGCGGGACAGAAGACAGGAGCAAGGAGAGAGAGAGAGAGAAGAGATGCCTTTCCTGAATGCCGTGAATGCATTTCATGGGAGATACCCCACTTATGGCAGGCACACACTGCCTGCAGGTGGGAGCAGAGAACCTTACTTATAAACCCTGGGCCCTTGCGGAGGATTTGAAAGAGTGTCTGTGATCTATTGATTTCTATCAATAAGTGTTGTTAGTTATTCTCTTATGACAGGGCCAAACCCATCTTCAAAACAGAGTAGAGTAAAATGACTTTCCAAATGATTTCATTTTAACAAAAATAGCAGAGACTCCAAAGTCTAAAACTGAAACAGCTCACATGGTCTTCCAATCTTCTGCTGGTGCTGTCAATATCATACCTGAAAGAAATAAAAGAACAAAATAAAACTACAATAATATCTTAAAAATGCTACACTCTCATATTTTTCAGGAACATGAATGTTGCTTTAAAAAAAAGGGGGGGGGGGCATCTTGGAGGTGATTTTTTTTTTATACTAAAGAATAAAGATAGGCTATTTAACCTTTTCTAATGAATTCAGCATGTTCAAATTTGAGGAAAACACTGAAAAAAGTTAACTTTCATATAGTTACCACTGCAATGCCGCCATCTTGGACTTTGGCATCCCTAAATTGACTGATTATAAAATCTATCTCCTCTGCCAAATTTAAACGCAACCTGATAAAACTCGGTGAACATGTTGTTGACATAATATCTAAAAAGTTACATATTTTCAGCCCTTGCCATGCAATAGAAAATATTCTAGAAATTTTTGAAAATGCCATGTAACGAAAATTCAAATTTAGCCATTTTTTTCATAGTAGAAACTCATTTTTCTCTAAAAGTTACCAGCCGAAAAAAGCGCACATAAGAACATTTTTTTAGGACTTGTTATGAAAATAATGTATACCAGATTAGAATCAGTTTCAAATAAAAAAAGTAGAAAGCAAAAGAGTGTTAAAAAATGGGTTTGAGAACAACACCCTTAAAGGGTTTTTTTTTTAGCAAAAAACTGACGTGAAGAGTTTTTAAGTTCAGCTTCCAGCTTCAGAACAGTCCTTTTTTAAAGACTAGCCATGACTTCTGTATCTCTTGTTGCTGTGTCTTCGAGTTCTAGACATATTTTTTCTTGAATTTTGCTCCCTACTTCCCCATCATTGCAAGGGCTCCCATTGAGTCACTTCCGAGTTCTTCTATGAGCCCCCCATAACTTTTTTTGTCCGAATCAAGAGTGTTTTGGCCTTTACTATGACATGTTGTCCACAAATGAGCTCTGAAAGAGCAGACAGATAGCAAAATTTCACTATTTACAGGACATGGAAATTTATTTTAAAAAGGCATAAATACTGATAATCTGCATGATCACCACTTTTTTCGCCTCACAGCGGTCATCCAGTGTCCATTTCTGACCTAAGATTCATGATATTGCTAGAACAGGTCATTATCAAGGGGTTTATGCACTCTTTGCTTATACATAATCAAACATTCATGATCTACGACTGCATGTAGCAGCCAGGTGGAGCCAAATCCTTGCTGACAGTAGGCTAGGTCTACCGTTGATGACCAGCAGTCAAACATTTAAGAATGGATTTATCGACTTTTTGATACCATTTTCATACACAGAAAAGGTGCAAACTAGCTTTTTTTTTTTTTTTTTGCAAAATCCAGGATGTGCCCCCCCCAAGAAAAACGAGCAGTGAGTTGACAATATACATTCATTCATTCATATGAATTTTCTTTTTTTTTCATGAAGTTTAACTTATTTCCTCTATTTCAAAGAATTTATTTGTACAATTGCCGGATTGATTAACTTACAATGAAAAATTCAGCATTTGTCTCTCCTCAAAGAAGTAATCCACAATAAATTTTTTCACAAAATCTGGATTGAGATTGTTTTGGATAGTCTCTGTCCTTCCAACCTATGGAGAAAAAAAAAATGGCAGCAAGATTCACTTGTCATATACAAAGGTAAAATAATCATTCTTAAAGGAAAATACCTCAATGGAAAATTTCATGAAAACCCAAGCGAACATAACTGGTAGCTGTCAATTGGAGTAGCAGTCTTAAAGCTCAGGCCAACAATTAACATATTAGGAAAACCAGAGAAAGACAGAAAATGAAACCAACAATTCAAATAGGACCCAGAGTATACTTAAAGTCCACTTCTTTTTTCTGAGACAAGTCCTGTGCAGTGTAAAAAAAAAAAAAAAAAGAAGACAGATTTGATGTAGGCAATGACAGAAGAGTGCAAAATATTTCACTGCTCTATGACAATGAAACGTTCATATTTAAGAGTGTGAGCTCCTTTTCGGCAGGTAACAAGTTTATATTTTTCTCACCTCATGCCTTTGCCTGGTTTTTGAGTCAATCATGAACAACACACACATTGGGTCTGACTTGGAGAATACATCATTGTCTGCCAAATTTCTGTAAATTTGAAAACAAGATTTAAATGAAAACTTCCTCCACATTTTTCTTTCTATTATAATACAAATTTAGATGTAAGATGTGCATTTCACTTCATTCACTCACTAGAAATCCCTGTACAGGGTTAAGATTATCATTTCAATCCAATGACGGTTTTCAAATTAATGAAGTTAAAAAATAATTTTTGTTACACATATGATTTCTATGGATTCACTCCACGACAAGATATCTTATATCATCAACACTTACCTGCATGATATGCTAATTTCTACTTTTGCAGATGGCACAACAGCTGTTCCAGGCATAAATCCAGGATCCATCTTTGTTGATAAATTATTTTACAGCTTGCAGAAAAGTGGAACCTGTAAGCTCACCTGAAGTTTCAAACAATTTTCCTGATTAAATTACTACCAAATCAAGTGTACTCTCTCTCTTTTTTTTTTTTTTTCTAGCAAATTTTTGGACATACTAAGAACAGAAATATGACAGAGTTAAAGAGACAAGGTTAGAGAACACAAAAAAACATCAGTCCAACTCTGCCAGTGCTAGTACTTAGCTTCAAGGTCTTTATTTTGACAAATGAGTCTTGCCTAGACTTTGGATTGACACAACACAAGCCTACATCAAATCCCCTTACTGACCAATCACCCAATGTCTTCTTTTAATTCTCATTCCTCCCTAGCTCTAGCCTTTTTTATATTAAATATTTGGAATAAGCCAATGATAGGAGATGAGATAACTCACAAAGACTTGTTAATTTCACACGTCAGTTTTTCCACCCCTTGTCCTAAAGACCGTTCTCATTACAGAGTTATCCGTGACCTAACGTATCGTTCCTATTAGATCAGGTGAACCAGCCTATGACTTAGGTAGTGACTTCAAAGAAACATACAAAGGGTCTAATATGACAGAGTAGGAGCACATGAGAGCTGTCTGATATGTAAACCTAGCAGACACACTACCAAAACATAGAGACAATCTGATATTCCCTTTCAGCATCATCAATTCTTTTTGACTGCAGAATCTATACCACTTAAGAGGACTTGAGTGGGCCAAGTTTGATTTTTGTTCTTCTGGTCTAAGAGGATTTCATCTGACAGTATGGAATTCCTCATTCGGTAAAGTTTCCTTTACATCTTGAAGGAACGTCTATTGAGCTGAGGGTATGCCTATCATCACATCAGTTTGATGAACCTGGGGCTGATAAACATTAATTTGGGTGACAATGAGAGAAATATCACAGTGTAGCAATGAGCCAGAATAGGTAAATATGTGTGGAATCTTGTTTTCCCTGTCATAGTTAATGACTAGCACATGTTACTGGTTAAAACTTCAAAAAAACAAACTTGTCACTTGTAGCAAAATTTGTGCTTGGGATGCTGTTCACTATATCTGTCACACTAAAAGGTATGAAAAAAAAAAACCCAACCAGATTTATAATGCCTTTGGTGAGACTTACAGCAATTTCAACTGGATTTCGACTTTAATCTTGTTTCAGTCCAGAAACAACAGCAATAAAACAGGATATTATAATCTCATGAATGTCATTGCTCCCTTCTCTTCTAATCACATCTTGTAGCAGAAACACTTTAACATGATCCAAGTCTGGTGAATATACTGACAAAAATGTAATTATTCTGCTTTTATACGTATAAGCAATATTCCCCACACAGTCATCTGGTGGAGGATGGCGAGGAGGTGGAATGGACGGGGTGGGGTTAAAGGGTTGGCAAGGATACATACTATTTCATGAAACAATGGATTTTAGCATCATAGAAGATAAAAAGAGAATATTTCCACATTTCTACATACAACTTAAGAAAGAAGATTTAAATGGGCTTCAATTCTGACGGATTTCCGGTCCAATATTAATATTAACTCTAGAACTGCGACCCAGCCTAAGAGCCACAATGCCCTGCGGCACGCTTTGCTGGGCTTGTCAATCTGGATCTTGGGGCTAGTTCTTAGCCTCAGGGTGTTTGTTCTGACTATGGAGACTTCGTCTTGGCTTCAGTCTGACACAATGCACGTCCCAACTGACCACCTTGCTGACCACTGTCTTTCTCTAACCCTTCCCCTAAACTCCACCCTTTTTTCACGTCTTATAATATTTCTAATGAGCTAATGGTACAAGAAGGGATTGTATTTGCAAAGACATGTCAATTTCATATGGATGGCAATTTCATCACACCTCGTCCCACAGACCATTCCCATTACAGATTTGCTCATAACCTAATGTGACTGCTTGGACGAAACCACTTCACATAGGGGTGTATTTACGTTTACATAATAAAATCTCAGTGTAAACTGCAAGCTATTATGATAATCATCCCTATGACCACGTGGACTTAGATTTTTCTTATTAGATCAGACCGGCTGATGTTGACGGGGCAGCAGTGATTACAAAGAAATCTATACACTAATGATTGCACAGAATGGGAGCACAAGTGAGCTATCTGATATCTAAACTAATAGATCCATAGGCATAGGCTTTCATTCATAGCAATTATAGCTCACTTGTACTCTCAAAGCTTGATTGCTGGTCAATGCGAAACTTGTTGAGTGTGTCAAGTGGTCAGGGGAGTCAGCGTTATTACTCAATTTGGTGTAAACAGAGACTGCATGTATTTGATACTCTCTCGCATTATCATATATTAGTTTCTTTTGGTTGTAGTTTCGGATCACTTGAGAGGGCCATGTGGCCTTTGATTTCTGTTCTTTTCTTCTGTTCAAGAGGATTTCATCTTTAGGCATGGAATTTCTCACTATTCTATTAGGTAAAGTTCCCTTTACCTTGTGAAGGAGTACTTGCATACTTATTATGGCGATAATTTGACAAAACTGGGGCCGATAAATCCCAAGTGACATGGTGAGAAATATCACAGTGCGACGAGGAGCCCACACGAATAAACAAGGGCACCGCATGCGAGGATTCACTTCACCTGTAATATAACTTTATATGTGGTTCGCAGTTCTTGGGTTATAATTTCTGCAGATTCCTTTCTGACAAGAAAAGGCATATCATCCAAAAGATGCCCTTTTCATTATTGATAATTGTAGTTTGATTGCAGATCTAGATTTCTAGATCTAATAGGCCTAAATATAAATCAATTCGCATAACTTTATAATCTTGGTTAGACTGTATGAAGTACTGCATTGCATGAAAATCCAATCTCATAACTTTGACTGGCACTTTTACCCTATTTCTGGTAACAGCAATGCTGGGTATCTCGATTTACTGTTACATCTAGAGATCTACAGATCTATATCTAGCTCTAGATCTATCTAGATCTAGATCTAGATCTTGGACTCTATCACGATCAAAATCTAGCAGAATACTTATTTTTCGTGTAGTCTTGGAACACCCAACTTATGGTCTGGAACTGTTTACTGGCTATCCGGTATAGATCTATATCTAAATATTTTGGGGCCAAACGGTTTAAAACAGAATGTTTACTTATGGCCGGTTGCATACCTGCACAACAGATGTAGCTAGTAGATCTTACACAGTTCCAGGAACTGTTGCTTGGTGCAATACTTGAGCTCAAGTGCAATCAATCTGTAACATTGTGCTATGGTTATAGCACCATTCAGTTTGATTGATTTTAATTTTGGCAGTCTAAATACCGTTCTATCACATTTGAGACTTCAAAGCCTGGCAAACTGTGGGCTATATTTCGCTGAGCTAATAATAGCATATAGATCTATATGATTGGCAATCATTGCTAAATCACACTGAAAAATTAATTTTTGGGTCCGTCATTTGATGTAATAGTACTGTTATTATTAAAATGGAATGGCATTTTAGTTATCAATGAACCAGAGCCTTGATAGAGATCTAATAAATAAGCCCATCTCATGAATAAAAACTTCAAGTATTATTCCACAACGGTTTCCTTCCCACATGATCAAACCACGTGGATTTTTGAGGTTAAATACATATCATCAAGGGAGACTGATTTATTCTTTTACATTTAAAGAATTAATTAATCACTTGTGTTAGAGTCGTCATCAACTCCGCATATCGTTCTTTTGTTATGATCAATATCGTGTTTTACAAAAACCTAGCAAGGGTCAAGGTAACTGAAAGCGTCAAAATGGCTGACGACTCAGGTATGTCCTTCGGTTCGATATTGCATGTTCAAACTATTCAAGAAATATAGGGTAGAATGAAGGCAATGCCTAGAAAATATGGTGGAAAACTTTTTTCACAAAATATGTGTGTGAATTTGGATGCTTCAAGTGAGCACTAAAGATCTAGATTCTAGATCTAATCTAGAACTTCTGTTCGTACCAACACTAGGCAACACAATACCACAATACAACCGAGACTCGTCATAGAAAATCTATAAATCACATAACCCGACTACTCAAGAATAAAATTTATAGTTAAATAGTAGGCATTTCGTAACTGTATTATATCAGGTCGGAGATTTAGCAAGCCAGGCTAAGGAGCCAGCCGGGCTCCTAACCCGGGAAGTTGAGGTTGCCAGAAAATGTTTCAGGTTGCCAGACCCTTTGATCGAAAATGCAGTTCTATTTTAAATTGTC
>JBCAUA010011935.1:0-27404 GCA_038406235.1 Peronia verruculata | reverse complement strand
GATTTGGGGCCAAAAAAGAAATTACTGACAGTCAAAAAGTAGGAAATCCTACTAAAGTAGGAAATTTGACATCCCTGGTTCTGTTAAAAAATAGAACAGGAAGTAGCTGGACAGGCAGTCTGCTGGGGTTTTGTACTTTTTTGTTGTTGTTGTTTTCCAAAAATGAAGACAGGATTTAAGAAGATAGGATTTTTTTTTTTTTTTTAAGCTCCACCAGGAGGTTGAAAGACGTATATAAAACGTAATGTGACTATCACCACATAATGTCAGTAAAAGGAGGGATTTATTTCTTAGCAAACATCATGACAATAGTATTAACAACAACAAAGAGTTCAAAGACCTACTATCACCACCACCAATACCACGAAGACCACAAACAGCAACAACACTTAAAAACAATTCATTCTTGAACAACAACATTACAATCACACAACAAAAATGACACTAATCATCATCACCACCACTACCGCTATCAAAAACAACAACAGCCTACATCAGCTACAACGACAACAACAACAACAACAACGCAATTAAAGTAAATCCATTTCTAGACAAGATCAACATCACCACATTAATAACCATTACGATGCCAGTTCCTTCAACATAACACCATACATCAACACCATCCCTAATCACCCCCCTCAATCAACATAATTCATTTCCACCATACACTTCAAAGAATTCATTTCCAAGCAACATACATTATGTCTACAATCATCAAAAATGGTACAGCATCCATCACCACCACCACCACCACCACCAACAACAACAGCAACGAATTTAACAATATACTTAAGTATCAACAGCAACGACAACAAATTATCTATCAGCCATTATATCATATCAGAGCATACGAAAATAACACCATCCACTACCACTATCACCACCACAAACAACAAAAACAAGAAATTTAATAGTATACCTAAGTATCAACAGCAACAACAACAACAACAACTTATCTATCAGCCATTAAAAAGTATCAGAGCGTAGAAAAATAACAGCCCACCATCTATCACCACCACCACCACCAACAACAACAAATTTAATAGTATACCTAAGTATCAACAGCAAATAAAAACAACAACAACAACAACAACTTATCCATCAGCCATTAAAAAGTAGCAGACGGAGCAAAATTCTATCCCATACATACAGCGGGTGTGACACCTGCCATAAATCAAATATTAACATACCAGCGATAGAGTAGATCTACACTGGCAGCCTTTTCCCCATTTAAGCTATAATGCTCAAATTACTGTTTAAAATATCGGCTTGTGTTGATAACAACATTTTATGCTTAATGTGTCTTCCCACCCCCATTTCCCTCCCCGTCTCTTTTTTTTTTTTTTTTTCTTTAAAAGAAAGAAAGAAGCAAACAAACAAAACTAAAGCCCAAAATAAAAATACAACAAAGAAAGCAATGGTACCCTAGCGGAGTGGCGTGGCCGTGGGGTACTGCGTTTGCTCTTGGCAAAAACACTGAGGGTTCGAACCCTACAGTTTAAAGGGAAGGATTAGAACCTGACTGCGTTGTTGTTTCGGTGACTCAGTGGTATAATTTCTTCGGTAGGAAAGTCTTCTTCGGTAGGAAAGTCCGACGTCTAGCCCTCTCGCTTAACGAGGAATACATTTTCGAGATTCCATGTGTAGATTACACTCGCTACAAAACTCTTGGCTGCTAAAAGTTCCAATGAAAAGCAGGCGAGACGCCACTGTCTGGGCAAAGTTTCCAATTTCGCAACTCTACCCAAGAGGTTTAATGGTTTATCTGTCTATCTACCTACATACACACATCGGGTCAGTTTGTTTTCCTCCATAAATTAACGTCTGTTTATAAACTGTTTTCATCTACCTGGCCACTACTTAGATTTCTCCCCATGTGTCTACCCATCCATTTGCCCATCCCATCCATTTAGCAAAATTAACTATCTATCTCACGAATTTGCATGTATTTTACATCAATCATCAATAACGGGATTGGCGGGCCAGCTCATCACCAGTACGCACTGGGCAGCTGACGAAAGCATGACCGAGTAGCCACCATCCTTTAATTACTCACTTAGCATGAAAATATATCTAAAATTGCCGCAGATCTTCGAACCTTTCAAGTGTAATCAGTATCTGATTATACCATGTTTTATGTTTATGTCGTGAAAATGTTTAGAGGACATTTTTTTTTTTTTTTAATGTTTATCTATCACTGTAGATCTTATACATAATGAAAGTAACTTTTTGCACATTTCTGAGTCATGTTTTCGAGAACGTTGTTAGCCAGTGACGTGACAACGCCTAAATCTATGAAAGGCTCAATGGAAAAAATCTCATGATGTCCATTTCAGAAATGTTAGAACATCAGGCAGACATTAAAACTGTTATATTTCAAAATATTTTGGTAATATGTCTCGCAACCAGTCAAAATGAGACGTATGTCGATTTTACATCATATTATGGAGTTTTTGGTATCATGTGATAGCTTTTTTCATACCCTTTCAGGAAGTGAAAAAAGTTTTGAGCAAACTCGATTCTAGCCAGAAATATTGCAGTTTAAAGGCAAAGGGGGACCACTCAGCAATGAGCGGAATTCCGAGTAAATCGAGTTTACATGGATGGTCGTACACATAAATCTACATGCCTACCTCATTAAAAAAAAAAAAAAAAGGTTTTAATCAAGTAATATGCATAAATCGAGGGTAAGACCGATACTGTCTTGTTTAGAAATGAATGCACTTTCGATTTCTACAATAAAAGTTTTTTTGATATCTGACCCTCCTCATCACATTCAAAGCCTAATTTCTCTGTTCTAGCCCAGCGACTTACGTCTCATTTCGACTGGCCGTGAGACATATATATATATATATATATATATATATATATTAATGTATTGCGAGCTTTGTTGCTCTATCTCCACTTTTGGGCTATTTTGGAGATATTTATGTTATATAAAAGAGGGATAGTAAGTCTAGCATATTACGTAATTATTTCAGAGATCACCTGGCCAAACAGGCAGATTTTGAAAATCATTTTGACCTATCTCCTATCTGCAAAAACAGTTGCTGAACATAAAACACCAGGATTCTCCTATGCGAAAAAAATGGAGATAGAGCAACACAGAACTGATTTTACGCTATGGTGACAAACGGATAAGTCGGAACTCAGAACAAGTTTCAGAAACATAGAAATCAACAGTGAATCACACAACGCCGGCAAAACTTCAACTTCCCAAACGTGTGAAAGTGTGATATCACGAGTTTTTCCAGTGTACCCTTCATTTCATTCCCCTAACCCTTCATCGACCCTCCCCCCCCCCCCCCCCCCCTTTGGATTTCAGTTATTACTTTGGTCATTTTGTGTGAATGTTTACTGTTATTGTTAAAATCAGTTATGAATGGGGCAGAAAGAAGCATATCAAAGCAATGTCATTATGTTGTTGTTATTAATTTATATTTAAAACTTTACAATGATCCTGTCATCAATGTTGGAACTGTTTGTTGAGCATTTGAATGATCTGTAAAATGTATCACACTACAAGCATTATGCCATATGTAAATGTGGAATGAATTTGGCCTTTTATTCTTTTTAAAAAGAATCACATCATGTGATTTACATTAATATACAACTCATAAAGTTGCATGATATATTTTTTGTTTGTTTGTTTGTTTGTTTTTATTTTTGCTTAATTAGATGCAATTTTTTTTTTTTTTTTTAATTCCAGCTGAGCTATCTGTTTCTGTAACATATTAATAGCCATAGGGGGACATGTAATATTCAACTGAGACAATAGCCCTACCCATCAGCTGTAAATACAGAATTATACAAACTTGTTGTTCAAAGAACTTTTCTCTGTTGATCTGTTTTTCTTGTTTTTTGTTTGTTTAGATATCCACACCAGAGCAAGTTTTGTGCTGGTAGTGGAGAAAGATGCAACGTTCCAGAAGTTGATGAGCTGCCAGTTCTGTCAGAAGATGCAGCCCTGTATTCTCATCACAGTAGGTACTTTGCCAGAATGTCTGCTCATCTAGTTAATAGTTGTTCTTGCCTAGTATCCCAGCTGTATTTGAACCTTTTGGCCATAAACACTTGATGGCATTGCTATTCTGTTTTGTATTGTTTATTGTATTTCCAAAACTTCACCATAGATTTGGACATCTGTTTGCCAGGGAAGATATATTTTTGAAGAAGAGTTTTACAAATTGGAATCTGAATAAATTATTTTTCTCAAATTATGAATTAACTCTGTATGTTACGTTGGGATTTATGCAACATATCAGCAGAATTATGACTATACTGTGTCTAGCACAAAGAGATACATTTACAAGTCAAAAAGTTTGATCAGTGAAGGATGTGTAAAGTATAGTATCAAAACATTTGCACAAATTTTGATAACTCATGGGCTCACAGCTGACAATTCAAACTATGGGAAGCTACCAAGATTAGTAGAAGACTTTCATGACAGTCCAGACCCATTGATTACTTTGTTGTTATTCTATTATTTTATTATGTCAAATATTTGAATACGGTTAAAGGACTGTGTTACAGCAGAAGGTCTGGTTGACCATAAAATGAAAAACATCGATCAAAACAGTGCATTCATTAACTTTTTACATGATGTGCTTGCTCATAAGCATATCAAGAAATATGATTAGCAAGTGAGTCATGATCTGTGGCCCATTTTGTGATAATTTGGCCTGTGTTCCAGGGCAAAGGTTTTCCAGACATCGGCACAAGGTTACTGCTCAAACAGCTGTGGTTGACCCATTGTCTGCCCATCTTCACACTGGTGGATGCTGATCCTCATGGCATTGAAATCATGGCTGTCTACAAGTTTGGTTCCATGGTAAGAGGTCTTCCCTTAGATTCACTCTCTGTAACTGATTTTGATTACTCTCGTAGCTTTTCGTTATAGCCTGGACATGGCTGTAGTTTCATATATGTGGTGCAACCAAGTGTAATAGCTCAGGTGTGAAAGACGGCTTCATTGAAAAAATCAGGCCTTACAAACATAACGTTACAACAGTTGGCTTTCAGCATAATACTCTGGCACAAAATAGTAATAGTTTAGTAATACGATCAATGGTCACAAACCATAAAATCAAGTCTAGCACTCCATTTATGTGTTTACGTTTAAGGGGGGGTGCGGGTGCTGAAAATAAGGTTTTGGGACTAAAATATCAAAAATGGGGTTTTCTTATTTTTACACACTTTGAACTCTTCTCATACCAGAAAAATAATGAATAAGGCCAGAAACATCTGCTGTATGCCCCAAAACAGCACCAACACCACCCCACTAAATAACTGTATAAAGAGATTATGAAAATTCAATTGCGATTTTCTCAATATATATAATTTCTTCACTTTTTTTTTCCTAAGGCTTTTTTATTTCTCAACCAATTGCCTTCAAATTTGGAATATAGATTCTCCATAGCATGTGTTTTGATAATATGCATCGCTTTTTCTCAATTTCTTTTCCATGGATATTTGGTGGAAAAATTGTGAAAAATTTACATCCATCCATATACATATTTCAAAAATTTCTAAAAAAAAATATTTTATGACTTATAAACAAAAAACAAATGCATTTTATCCTTTAGATAGGATCATATTATTCATTTGCAAATTTTCACACAATTCCATTCAATTTTCAAAACAAAATCCAATATGGCAGTGCTGTCATGGCAACCGGCTGCAAAACAAAAATCTGAATTTGAAGCTTAAAAATTCCCTAGTCCAAGCATTCGAAAAATCACTCTCAAGACCCACACCCCCCCTTAACCTCTTTACTGCTACACACATTTCCTCCCCCACTGCTAGGAAAAGTTAACAAAAAATGAGTAGAATCACTAAGGACAATAATACAATTTCATTTTTATTGAAATTAAAACCTTTCACTGTTCTGTTGACTCACAATGTATGTCATGATATGACTGGGGTCAGATGCATTGTTGACATGTTTTACGGTGACGTATGCTGTACATCAGTAGAGCATCTGATCTCTGTCAAAATCAGATGTACTTACACCGTATGTCAACAGAGATGTTGTGGAATCTCAGGCCAAAATCTGATGTACACAGACAGTCACATACAGGACACTCAAGGAAATACTCCGCAGACTTGCTTCTTTCTTTTATTCTGGTACAGAATAATCACAGCTAAATCAGCACACATCTACATGTATCTTTCAGGACAGTCACCATGGACGCCTGTTCACCGTCTTCGCGATACATTCTGTCATGGAACAATTCATTGTACAAAATTAAATATTCATCTTGTGGGTTCATAGGCAGACCAGACACTTAGGTGGTGGATTCTTAGACAGATATATCATGTGTCAAAGGTGTCCGGCCTGGAAGCAGCCATGACACAAATAAATTTCCTCTAACCACAGCATTGAACAGCTTCAGAAAGAGGCAATCCATCTCACACCTGCCACTGATCCTCTCAGCAATCTTCTCTCCCAGGTTCTTTGGAAATGCCAGGGAGGAGGATCCAAAGAGGCCCAGCTCTTCCATCATGATTGGCTGAAAGCATACATCAATCTGTAATGGCTGAGGTTTAAGCAAAACATGATTGAACCATAGTAAAGCACAGGCTTGCCTCTTTCCTATTATACCAAAAAGTTTCAGCATTCTATGAATGTATGAAGGGTAGAATATACAGGCTTATTCAAAAAGAATGCACCGATTTTATGATGCATTGCTTCAGTTTTCAAGCGTTGTTATGGAATGAGTCAGTGATTATTTGAAAGAGGTGTTTTTCCATGTTTTGAATAGAATTTTGCTCTTATTTATGTTCCACCACTAGCCACCAACTTCGATGACCATAACATCGAAAAACAACAGCAGTCAAGCCAGTGAATCATGATGTACTGGTATGCCTTGGGGAGGAATTCTCTTATAGCATTCATGTTGCCCCTGCTGCTGGTGGTGGTCACATTGAACACTTGTAAGACTGAAGACAATAGTTGATTGTGAGGAGAATACTTGTGACCTAGCTGGAGTTTTCTATTGCTTCTCCTTCTAAAAATATTCCATAATGAAATCTGTTCATTCTTTTTGTATAACCCTTTATTATGTTGCAGACTCCTGTTGGGTGAGAGGTTAGGTATCTGTTCTCAATGACAGTGTTTCTAATTCAAACTTTACCACAAAATGGGAAAGATTAGAACCTGCATCCTTTTTTATCAGGGACTTGTGATCCCTTGCTTTTTCGGGTAGGGAAACCCAACATCTAATCTTGTTGGATAAGGAAGAATATGTTTTGGAGTCCAATGTGTATGTAGCATATATAGATGAACCCTAGACTGTTAGAAATTGGATGAAAAGTGGCAGAGAAACTGCTGTCCAGACAAAAATCGGATAATAGGCAGAGACACTGCTGTCCAGGCAAAATTTCTAGGCACAGAAGTTATTCTCACCAAACTGGAAACACATCCTTCTTTCTTAGGGATTAAAAAGCTGCTTACATAATGAAAGTACATTATTTGCACAGCATCATTTTACAAAAAATATCTTTAAAACATTAAGATGACTGTCCACCGGCAACTTATCAAATACATCCAAAAAAAGTGGAAATACAATATGAAGAATTTTATATTCAGGTAATAAAGAAATTAATATCGTTAGCCAAATTTCGAGCCCACTTGGCTCCTCGTCAGGGATTATTATGATTTGAGGGCAAGTGTCATGGAAACAGTTTGATTTTTTTATCTGTGCTGTTAATTCATGTTTATATGTCCTCAGAATCAGGCATTTGAGACCAAGCACCTTGCTGTACCTTCAGTAGAGTGGATAGGTGTTCTTCCTGAAGATATTCAAAGGTATGACATAAACAACTTTTTGTGTTTAATACATACTGCAATTGGAAGCAATATTGGCATACTGCTGATGGTGGAAACCAATATCTGATATAATCCCAGTTCTACATTAGATCTAGTTTTGTTAACCACTGGGCTGTGCATATTTTTATTTGTTTGTCCGGCACTTCACGTTCTTGACCAAAGTTGTGATATGGCACAACCAATGGGTTCAAAGACTTTCTGTTCAAGAGTTACTGTAGATTGCATGTTAGTTCAAAAAGTCAAGTTTTGTTCTAGTGAGGTTTGTCCTTTAATTCATTCTGACAGACTGATAACGCTGACATTTCCAGCAAGGAGCAGGCCAGGGGAGTTGATTGATTCAAAATTATTGATTGATGAATAATTTTTCTCACTAGCTGTCTTATTGATCACTGCTGATATCAGTAAGGGTATTTCCAAAAATCGTTTCGCAAGTGCCGGAAAAATACATGGTATCGATATGTCCATAGGTAGCTCATCACTAACCACTCCCTTTTCCCACATCTCTCACCATCCCTTCCTTCTATCCAATGTTCCAATCCAGCATTTCACAAGATCTTTTGAAAGGTGCCACAAGTTGGTGACTGGCAGATGACCCAGTGATAAGAGACCCCATCAGAGATATAATCTGCTTGTTTATGTAACAACTAGTGACAATGGATAACTTCTCATTGCCAGTAGTAAAATAACTCATACACAGTGAGCAAGGGGTGGGGTTAGCAATTGACGATGTGAGGGAGACAGACCATATCATTGATGCTTAGCACAGGACAGAAAAATAGATTTTTTCTGATCTAGTGAACGACTAGAAATCCCTTTCCAGTTTCAGTAGGGGATATAAACACTCCAAACTGTTCACTGCTATTGACATGAACAAAACATGCAGGAGACCGATGACAATTTGCTGTCAGATCTTGTGGTGGAGCGGTGATTAACATTATTGAGTGTTCCATTTTTAGCAGGGGGTACAAACACTCCACAGGGGATTTCCAGGTCTTTGCTTAATCAAGTATGAACTGTTGGCAATGCAGTGAAGTGGTTCATCTGCTTGTTTTGAGTCAGGCTCCACATCCCGTCGTCAGCGCTCAGCCCTCTGTCAGAGAAAGACCTCCAGAAATGTAAGGCCCTGAGGACACGCCCATATTTCAGAGAGGATTTCAGAATGCTTTCTCAGGTAAAGATTGTGCAGACCATTTATTTCACTTTTATCTCCCTTAGCCAGTGAGGAGCTGTTGAGGTATCACCAATGACATTCTGATAATCTTCCTCCTCTGCTCCCCCATCATCTTGTTATCCTCCCATCATTTTCTCTGATCTGCCTTGTGCATGATTGATTTTGCTGTACTTCTCAATCTTTACCTGACTCAATCATTTCAGCTTCCATGGGTGAACTATAGACAAAAGGTCATCATGCCCTCTGTTTGTAGAATCTGGTGTTTTTCTCAACTTTGTTTTTGAAGAACTGCATGTTTGTTATGTGCACTTCAGAGGATTCTTGCAGTATATCAATCACACACAGGGATTTGGTGTTGTGTATGAAAATTAACAGAGCTTGTTACTGTGGGTTTTTCTTTTGTGAAATTTCATATTGTAAGATATATGTATTCATTCCATTTCTTGAACCACTTAAGTTTACACATTATGTGAATGAAATCTGTAAACATAATTGGATACTGAAGGCGTCTCCATGTTCTATACATATATATGACTTTCAACCTGTTGGTGGAGGTTATGGTGAATTTTCACTTGGCTTAGGTTCTCACTTTTGAAGTTCTTCTAGCTGTCAATTACAAGCTGTGTTGTTTATCATGTCATAGGTAGCCATTTTACATGGCGAAATTTACCTATTTCTTCTAGAAGTAGAAAGAAGGAAAGAAAGAAGTACAAAATGATTCCTTGCCTGTGAAGCCAAAGTTTATTTTGTTTCTTTTTGTTTTCATGAAATACTTGAGGTGATGAAAAATGAATACTGCTGAATGTAATGTGCCCTGTGAATGATCTCTCCTCAGATTGAGCTGTTACTAGAGATGAAGATGAAGGCAGAGATTCAGTGTTTGGATACCATCAGCTCCAGTTACCTCTGTGATGTCTATCTGCCCTCTCGTATCGGTCTGGGTATGGAGCAAACTTATAGCAGGTTGGAAGTCAATTCACTGATTTTCTAACTTATTCTAGATTGAAATGAGTACTGGATTGTAGACAATGAATGATATTGTTGGACTGATAAGGTTAGAGCGCTTTAACAGGCAGTCACCTTGCATGCTTCTGTGGAAACTGACCAGGTTTGTGAGTGTCTCCATTGGGTTGTTGGGGTAATGATGGATTGTGAAGTCCTTAAAACTTTGCAGACTGTATGGGGAGAGCCATCAGTAAATGTTGTCTATTATAAGGGTACCTTATTAAGTTAATGTTCTGTAATTACACTTGCTCGTTAGTTAATGTATTTTGTGATATGAAGCTAGGTCATGACATTTCTTGCAGTGCCTTGCTTTTGTCCATGGTCCATGTGAAACTGTCATTGTTACCTCAACTTTTCAAATTAGCAAATGCAGAACCTGAGTTAGAAAACACTGGTCATTTCAAAGATGAAACTGATTCATCTAAGGCAGAAATTGGTCATGTGTCTTAAGATTTATTAAAACACAGTATGTTTCAGTACCTCTCACACTACTTCTTTGATAGGCTTTCTTGAAAATGAAATGACATATTTTTGAATGAATTTTTGATTGAGGAAGGCAATCAAATATAGATGAAAACTGCCTATTTCCTCAAAATACAAAATCTTGAAGAAGTAAGCAAATATTTGCAATACATCATTAATTTAACAATATAATGCAGTTTCTTATGTTACGTATATATTTCCATGACAATGTTGGTTGTTTTACCTATGACAGTGATATGAGCAGCACCTGACATCAAGGAGGTGAGGTTTTTGATTGTTATGATTCCACTGGTGAGGGCCTTACTTCCTCCTGAATTGAATATACTGCATATTTCAGTGTAATTACAGTCGAGTCCACGCAAACCGAACTCTGATAAAGCGAATTTCTGATAATTCGAATAAAAACGGAACAGTAGATTTTTTTCCCTCTTTGTGCCCATTAAATGCGCCTCGCATAAATCGAAGCCACTGCCATGAGTTTCTTTTAAATTGAATCTGTCAGCGCCACCCTGAAGGTAAAAATCAGCTTTTTTTCTCTCTAAGTGGTTCCCACCCAACGGAGAAAACAAAGGAGACTGAGTCGCCGCTGGGGTGAGAGGGATCGGGCAATTAATTTGCATAAATGTACTGTGCATATGGCCCGCGCCGTGGCTTCAAGTAGTTCAAGTGGGCCATCTGTTCGGAGGAGCGGCGGAGGGGGGGGGAGATGCAGTGTACAAGGAGCGGCGATGCCGATCGATAATCAAGTATCTTCGCAGACTGTTATAGTATAGACTGTTATTGCACAGGTAGACACGGTCAAACACGACATGACCGTACTATTACTATTATGATGCTTCGTGTGTAGACAACCGGAGGCGTTGCGCCTAGCGTCTGTGTTATGATCACTGCGTGGTGGTACAGATCTAACTCTAGTCAGTATTTACATCATGTTTGCTCTTTTGCCTGCGGTTGACTAGATCTAGCGTTATTTTATAGACTAGATCTACGTGATGGCTTCCTTACTTCCTCTAACCCATTGAAGAGAAAGAAGACAGCTCTTTCCATTGAGACGAAAATGAAAATGCTGCAGGAAATAGAAGTGCGATATCCAAGAAGGCCATAGCTGAAAAGTATGGCATTTCCCCCAAAATACACTCGACGATATTAAAACATCAGGAATATGTGGAGAAAGCGGCAGCCTCCTCAACTTTTACCTTTTACCTACTATATAGTAGTCCTTGCTCATAGGTAATTCGGGAGTTGTTTCCCTTGTCAAAAAAAGTGGAAGACGAACTCTCATAAATCGAACCCATGATGGTCCCGGCAAATTCAGTTTAAGCGGACTCGACTGTATCTTGAACCTTCCTATGTCCAAATTTCAGTTTATGAAATTATTGAAATGTTCCTTTGGAATTTCAGTTTATGAAATTATTGAAATGTTCCTTTGGAATTAATGTGCTGTTCTAGAAACTGTATTATTTTTATTCAGAGTCCTGAGTCAGTGATGATCTTATCATATTCTGATCCAGCTCTGTGCCTTAGGTATTGATAATAATAAAGTTGTTGTTTCTCTACTTTTGTGTCATTTGGTTCATTTGAGAGAGATTTGAATATTTTGAGTGACTGAGCCAGCACATGAAAGATAGACAGAGACAGAAATAAAAGAAATCAAAGAGAAAGAGCTTTCGCAGAGTAAAACTAAAAGTCACGTTCTCCCACAGTAAAGCAAGCGGATAGAAAGATCTAAGAAAAGGATTGACAGGAAGGAAGGAATTCTTACCAGCTGCAGCTTGTTACTACTCTACAATAATGGCACAAGACATTTTCAGGGTTTTTGAATTGAGAAAAAAAAAAATGTCAATAGTACAAATCATTGATCAGATATATCACTACGAATTCACGGAATTCATTCTTTCTACCATCGACATATTTCTTTTTATAGTGACATGATCTGATACTTTCATGTTCAGGAATGCTAACAGACATCAGTTGTAGATTCACATGTCCATGCTGTCCATGATCATAGAGAACGTAAAAATATGCCCATCTCCTCCCACTTAACATAAGCATCAAATCATTAACACATAAATTTGCCAATAATAACAAGAACATCTCATTGATTGATGTAATTATTTTATTGATCCTGATACAGTTACACTCTCAGTTTCAAGAGCAACACAGAGTGAGAATGGACAAGACAGGTACTGTAAACTGTAAGTCAGAGAACACTACAGCTGGTACAGGTCTACAACTGCTCCACGACTGGAGACCTCTACGGTTTTGGTGTGCGCAACTAGCTGTCCTCAAGAATAGCAGTAGCATAGGAACACTCATGAACAGGAAAATGTAACAACTTGCAAACTGGTGTTCTACCCAACAACATGTCGACGGAGAAGAGAAAGACAAATCAGGTACATTTTTACAAAAGGAATGAAGTGGTGTAAATATTTCAAAGTCTTATTTGTCTCATACACAAAAGGTGACACCAACATTTGTAAAGCAGCAAAGTCATTACTTTAACAAATTTTAAAAAAAAAAGAAGAAGAAATGTTCTGCATTTTCATTATCCCATTAAAATCAATGCAAACCATTTTGTAATATCAGCTCGTAACGCTGTCCAATTTTGCAAGACATTTACATTCTGCAGTACCCAAAATCTATTCTAGGTCATAAGTAAAATTTGCATTTTCTAGAAATACTCCAGTGCTTCACAAGTGTAAGATAGAACATGAAGGGTCCGAAATCAATCATTTTAAGATCTGTAAGTAAGTTTGCAAATAACTTCGGTCCCACCATATATTATCAGTTATTCAACTCATTTCTAATCCCATCACAGTGATATGAATAAATAGTTCACAGTGTCCAACCAAAGAACATGGTGATGTATTCTGATGAGAGATCATCCCTTAAAATCTCACTGGTGGCTTTTTTATCTCAAAAAGATCAGCAACTAAACTTAAAACTACTAGGTAAATTTCCATCAATTTTATAATATACTATACAGATTTTATGCAGCTTTTAGATTTTCAAATGATTTCAAGCCAAACATTTGTGAAAGGGTAATTTCTCTACGCTAAGGCACACAAATATTTTGAGATATCAAAATAAGAATATTCAGGGAATAGCAATAAATATCCATGGATGTGGAATGAAGCAGAAGCAAAAGACTGAAGAAAAAAAGACACATTAACTGCAGAGATAAAAAAAAAAAGCATTCACTCCAACATTATAAGGCAAAATCCAATCCTCAAGCGCTGTATGCAGAAAATGACAGCAAAGATATCATTACATCAGTGTGGTGTGTGTGTCAAACCAGACTTATCATATGGACATCAGTCAAACAATATCCCTGTCAAAAAAGAAAAAAAAAATGAAAAGCTTGTCTCTAAAACCTAAAGTTACTAAAGCTTCAAGACGAGAAAGATATTCTACCAGATTCCTTCTGATGAATGCTGCAAAGATTTAACAATTGTTCTCATTTTGCCAATGAATGAGGAAATAAATGAAGCTGATATGTGATGGATTCAGTGAAGTGAAAAAAAGATGCCTTTCTATGAGAATATTTCCTTCTCCTAGGTTTTTTATAACTTTCCTTGGAAAAAAAAAAAAAAAATACACCTTTGGTACCTTGAAATATTTCTACTGGCTCAGAGTAGACTGAAAAGAAGATAGAACTAACAGATTTGTCATTTTATGATAAAGGACAGCTGAGACACGCCACGATGACCCACTGACAACAGTGCAAAGATCTCACCAACAAATACAAGTAAGAAAGTATAGACATGGAAAAAAAAGGCCACATTTTGCTTCGACTGTGTGACCTTAGACACAAATGTCAACACCAATACATGGTTTTAGCATGGAAATCACCTACTCCAGGAGTCAGTAAGAATAACTGAAATTAAGAAAAACGAATGACACAAATGTAGTAACAACAGGAAAATAGTTTGAAAAAAAAATGTCATTATATAAATAAAACAATGGTTACAGAAAAAGTCTGCCTGGACAGTATTCACTCATCTGTTGCTGTCATACACATCGACTTCACATGTTCACCAGCACTCAAGATGGATGGTTACCTCAGAAGGAATTATCCATGACACACTCACGAGTAGGACAAAAATGGAATGTCAAGCAGGTTGGCAACTTGGAACAATTTTTGATAAATTATTTTCCACTTTAAGCTCACAGGATACATCAGAATCAGATGAACAAGAAATAAGCGGCCACAGACAAAAAAAAAAAATCACTCATAGTCAAGATCGAGTGGTAGCAAAAATTTGTGACAAGGAACAGCTTTTAAAAAAAAAAAAAGAGAGAGGAAAAAAATTGTTATAAACTGCAGCACAAGCTCTCTGAACACGGAGAGAAACTGTCATAGCATAATTCTGAAGTTTGGTATACTATTTTCAGTCCAAAGGTAACAGGATCTTAAAGAGATCTAGAAAGCCAACGTTCAAACTGCATAAGTAAGTAGAAGTTTTTATAGTTTAATATTCAACAACATGTATCACAATAAATAGGTGTCAGAATAGTACATACATGGTAAAAGTCACAATATATAAAATATTCATCTTTGGCTATGTACAAGATGTTTAAAACAAAAAAAAAAAGACCTTGCTGTTTGTACTCAGTATACATTTGCATCACAAGAATGGACTTTGAAAAGATATTCTCTGTTAACAGGTGTAAAAATTATTCATGAAAACATCTGACGGAATGATGGAACGGCACAACCAAATGTCACTGACATGGAATAGACAGATAGATCGGAATGTTGTCAAACAATATCTACATTGCCTCTCCTAAGAGCTATGAACAAAATTTCAAAAATATTAATAATAATAATTAAGATCACAACAGTTCCATACTGCATCAACCTGTTTCACTAAAGTCAACTTTTTAAAAAGTACTAAAAAAGAAAAAAAAAACTAGTGTACTCCAAGAATCCCCAAATTTTTGTCTACAGTCGCCAGTCATTATTAAGACCTGTACAGTTTAAAGTTAAATCCTTCGTTCTGAGGTCTCAATTGTCAATTCATGTTGGCACCTGCTAGCACTTCAAAGGTACCAGTACAGTTAACATGCCATGTAACTATAGAGAGTTCCAGAAACCTGTCAGATGCCGAAGGATCAAAAAGTAAAAAAAAAAATCCCCCTGACCAGTCTTTCCTCTCAAAACAAGAGTAAAGATACTTCTTACATTAAAAAGACATTAATATTTAATCAGAAGCTAAATAAATATTAAAATGCATGGAGGATATTGGCCTTTAATATTCTGCTTCTAACTGAACATCGAAAATGTCCTCCAGTCCATGGGCTCCTTCAGAACATCTTGTAAGTGTACACTGAACATTCATCCTTCATCAGCAACTTTCTACAACTCGACAGCCAAAGCGCATTCATGGCCAGCCATGAGAGGAATTATCTGAATAAATAAGTACAAGTGTTACAAACAGGGAGAGTCTATGTATTGACAGGTGAACTAATAGGTGATGTATGTACGGTTTGAATACAAGATGAATGGCACGACAACTGAGAACTGCATATCAGTGTGAGCTGGACAAGGCAACAAGGCAAGTGTGCAGTTCAAGACATGTCCTGTATCACTGGTGAACGTATCCATCTGTCAACACCCTCCTCTCATGCTCAGGGCAAACAAAAACAAAAACACAACAGGCTTCTCTATTTGACTGGAACCACATGAAGCATCACTCAAGTGACCACACTGTGGCTAAAAATTTATGTCTCTTCATACCAAAATGGAAATTCTAGCTATATGACCACTTATACATGTATTTCTTCTTTAATTTTCTCAAAAATGCACCCTTATGAGACCTCCCAAACATAACACGAGATCTTTTGTTCTCAAAAAAGCTTGACTTTTCACCAAAAACACATAAACGGTCTATAAAATGACTACATTGAGCTCAGAAAGATTAAGAAATTCTTTTCATCAAAAATTACAGCTACATTGTATGAACATTTTTTTCTTTCAGAGTATTCCCATATGTACATAAATGTCTTAAAATGTTCTCTCATACTGTAACTGCAAAACCGGGAAATCGTATTTTTACTAACTCGATGACTTGTCTTCAAACAGACCAGCTACAGACTGCTGAAACTGTCATAAAAATATCAAAATCTTAAATTCAATTTCTTCATACTTTGGTGCTTTTTTCTCTAAACCAAATCCTCCCACTTGATCCAATCATCCAAATTTTATTTCCTCTATCTGTGAAAGAACACTCGTCCAGCAAGTTTTCCTGTGTAGAAACTGGAAGTGAAGAGTTGGAAAAAAAAATCTCACTGGTTATCTATTACGAACTTTGATTTCCAGTTATCCCCTGTTGTAAATCAGAGTGGTGCAAAGTCTTTTGACTATCCTCAGGTTCAAGTCAGAGACATGTTCTGTTATCATCCACAATGAGCTAAACAACAAAGACTTTTTTTTACTCATATCAGATACTAATTTGTCTCTTTATATATGTCAAACGACCACCTACTGAGGCATTGCCACACTTGTAGGATAAGATATTTTATCCTTACAGGCTGGACTTTTCACAAAAATACATACACAAATTTCCATATCAAACACCCAATACACAGGGTTTTTTCTTGTAAAAGCAATAATTTTTTTTTTTGTTTTGAACTATCTACAATGTTTTAAAGATTCCCTGAAAGACTTTTCTAAAAGACATTTTATTCTTACAGGCTAGACTTTTCACAAAAATACATATAAAAATTTCCATATCAAACAGCGAACACACAGGTTTTTCTGTAAAAGCAATAAATTTTCTGTTTTGAACTATCTACAATATTTTGAAAATTCCCTTGGAACAGACTCTTTCTACAAAAAAAAAAAAAAAATGAAAAAAAATGAAGCAAAGAGAAAAAAAATAATAAGTTTCTCTTTCCAAGCCTTGACTACTGCCAGTAAATATCTCTTAGGGTGTACTGACCATGTTAATCTGAAACAAAAACTTTTTCCCAGTCATATTTTCATACTGGCTGCTCAGCAAGAACTGATCTGCACTCCACAATCTCCTTTCAAATAAGCAATTAAAACAACAACAATAACACAAAAAAAAAAAAAAAATTTTATCCAGAATTGTCAGAACTGTTTTCTTGGAAAAATTTGCACAATTATTACATTTTGGCCTTCAATCTGTAGTTTTCCAATAAGATTTACAAAACAAAAAAAAAAAGAGTTTTAAGCTGAACAATATTCCAAGCTTCCAACACAAACAAGTAAATTTTTTAATAGAAGAACATTGATATTTTGAAGTCAGAAATCAATAAATACAATCATAGGCTAGGGAACACCATATACGTAATGAACTTGGCATTGATGACAAGAAATGTTTTTTTTTTCCTGTGTGACTGATCAATGTACTAGCAAGCCAAATTTCATTTGCTTGCTCTAACGGTGGGTTCAAATTTGTTACTTTTCATTTTTACACTTCACAGTAACAAAACTACAAAGAATCACTATACAAGAAGGATGGGGAAAAACAAATGTGTACAAGAAGGCCAAAAGACCTTTCACAACACTGACATCTTGATCCCCTCTTGAGACAACAGCTCCAGATGTAAGTTTGTAATTAAATTGAACACACAAATCACAGGTAAAGATGATGCTAAGATACTCAGGTGCACAACCAAAAGGCAAAGACCAGAAAATGATAATTAATTATATACTCAAGTGCACATTTCAAACACAGAACATTAACCCTTATAGACCTGCAGAAACTAGTCTTCAGGACAGCATAGAAATATAATACATTCTCAATTTTGTTACTGTAAATTACACACATGTAGGCAAAAGTTACATTTTATCAAAAAGTTACAAATTATCCACTGGTCAATATTTGAACAACAGGACTGAGCAACGACAGTTTCAGAAATCCAAGCTACAAATATCCAAAAATAGTTCATTTCATTATGAAAAAAAAAAAATAAAAAAAATTAAGTTTTGTTGTGTTCTTTGAGCATTCATTACTTACATTTCTGGAATGTAGCGCATTACAGTACCTGCACAATGCTTTTGTCTCACCAAGCAGTGAACATACAGAACAACACACAAACAACCCAACATTAACTAATGCTCCAACACCCTCTGCCAGCCTGCACCTCAGCTCAACTTCTTCGACAGTCTGTTTCCATTATATCAAAAACACAATTTTTTTATTGCCCCAATCATTTTGAGAAAAACTAACATCGCATTCTGCCTGTGAGACAAATTATGTGATGGCAACAAGTTGGTAAAAAAATTTTTTTTTAATTTGTCCATATCTTGCAGGAGGTGAAATATAAGGATTTTCTAACAGTAATATAATATTATATCAGGGAAGTTAAACCAATCGCAGCAGGAAGTCAGAAAATCCCCCATTCGACTGCATATTGTCAGGTGCAAGGAACTAAACGTTATGAACTTTCATCTCGATCTTCATATAGTTGCCGAACAGCAGTTTTACATTCGTCTGGAGCATGCGCAAAATTCTACCATACTTCCAATGTCACCGCAATCGTGCAGGACTTGTATCACATTAAGAATTATCAAAAAACTGTGACTGGCTTGTCGACTCGGCAAAAGGCAAAAGTCTGCAGCTGATGGGCAAAAAGTACAAAAGTCAACAACGACCAAAATGTTGGAATTTCCGACTGAAGTCTGAAGTTTGACATCCCTGATATATAGTCCACATGCAAGTACTGTACGGTTAGGCCAATATGTCATTCAAAAATCTTTCCAAACTGACTGGGGCAGGAGTGTTATGGGAATGACTATTTCCGATCTCCACTTTGGTATGATATCAATGATTAGACTGACAGCGTTCAGAGCCAAACATTCAAACCTTCATTCTCATTCTAAACACAGAAGAGCCGTCCCCACATCCATTCAGTTACGATCACTCTTTCAATAACAAACTCAATAGTACAGATAGACACAACACCACATATACAAACACAAATAATGAAGTTCTATTTTGAGGTGATGAATAAAGGGATCCAAAACAGCAAAAAAATATGAAGATGGAATGAAAAAAAGAAGAAAAATCTATTACTGGACTCTGAAATTTGCAAACAGTTTCTCAATATCTCAGGCATATGCTACTAAAGTTATTGTTTCTGAGGATGGAGCCAAACTAAGGGAAAAGATGACAATGATGAGTCTGTTACAGATGAAGACGGAAAACCCACAGCCAGTGATGGCCTGGGCACATCCTTGTGTGACAACGATGACTGGCGGTGATGGTGGCAACTCGTCCCGCCCAGGGGTTAAAACTGTTCATTGAACTCTGCCGACACTTGGTTCAGCCGCCCACTCTTGGCATCTGATATCGCACCCCACAAGTCAAAAATGAAATCGTCAGTGAAGCCGAACATTTGCAGATCGGATGCGTCCACGCCCACAGCAAAGTCATGTGGGTTCTCAGCTTTGCTCCCAATCTCCCATATCGTCTGAGCTAAAAGTGGCAAAGAGAGAAAACACAAAACACATGAATTAACCCTTAAGGTGTGAAGTGGCCTGTCTGCTCAAAGACTGGCTCAGAATGGAGAGTGTTCTTGACCAGATTTGTCTTGCACCCAGAGCAAATGAGTGGGAAGTCACTCCCGGCGATCACAAGTTATGCCCATTCTTAACAATTTTCCAACTCAGATACCAAATCTTTTTCAGGTTAGAAAAGGTTGAATTTTCATTTTGTGGAAAACCAATAAAAATTTTGGTATCTCAGTCAAAAAATAATTAGAAACAGCCATAACTTGTAATTTCCGATCAACTTCTGACTCATTTGCCCTGGGCGCAAGAGATTTCTAATTTGTCAGTTTGGACAAATGGGTTAAGACAAGGTGAGATAGGATAGGGAAAGACAATATAGGATAAGATCAAATGAAACTTTCCTAATTTTGTCTGAAGGTCTTTCAATAAATCCACAGCTCGCTGCAAAATGTCTGCGTTTTGCAGATAGCCTCAGTAACACTAGAGATTTTAAGTTTCCAGGCATAGGACTACATGGATGACCTATTTCCACAGTCATTCTTTTGCTTATATTAATATACAGGCTCTGATTTCATCTGCCATGTGAACATGATATCCAGGGTTATTGAAAAGTCATTCCCTATTTGCAATCATTACAAATTATCAATTGTCCCGTTTGTTTTATTTTCTTATGTGTTTGATCTTTTATGTACAAAAATTTTATCTGTTTATATCTGCCTTTCTAGACTGATTATTATTATTTCTTTTTTCTTTAGCAGATTTCAGAACTAGCTAGATAAAGATGATATCAAACAAAGCAGATTGTGCTCATTTTCTCAAAACAGCATAAACTGACTTGGGTCCTCATGACCGTAGAGCTCTTGTTTATATATTATGTAATGCAACATTTCTATTGATCGACAAACTAACAAGAGGATGCTGCCAGCGTTCAGTTGTTTGTTGCTCTATCTCTACTTTTGGGCTATTTGGAGATGTACATCATATGAAAGTGGGATAGTAAATCTACCACATAATGTAATTATTTCACTGATCACTTGCCGAAACAAGTAGCTTTTGAAAATCATTTCATCCTATCTCCTATGTGCAAAAATAGTTGCTGAACATAAAACATCAAATTTTTCAAAATATGAACAATGGAGATAGAGCAAACAGAGAAGTGAGCTCATGAGCCACTCAAGATTGCCCACAGCTGTGTGTACGACTTACCCAGCTCTGTGTCATTGATGCCCATGAAAGACTCCAGTAAGTTGTTGATCTTGTCTGTGGCCACGTTCACCACATCATCTGGCTGAAATCATACAGAAATGGGGAAGATTAGTACAAAGTGTTTTCCTGCAGATTTTCCTAACTAACAGTTTTCAAACACAGAGGAGAACCACTACAGCTTTCACATCTTGTTACACAAGTTATTATTTTACTATGAGACATATGACCTGTCAAGATAAATGTCCGACATGACAAGCCAATGACAGAATTAATGTACCTCACGTACTTTTATCAATCTTTGATCTTTAAAGTTTACACAACCTCAACTCCACAATTTTTTGTTGGTTCAGTTTTATATGACGTAAAACACACACAGTTTTGCACTGTAGGCTTGGGCATATCTGCACACAACTGTACTCGTGCACTGAGCTGGACACCAGTGACATTCATAGCAAAGATCATGGCTATCAATGTGTGATTGACCACTGACACCATTTCAAACTCTGGGCTGCTCAAGTATATCAAGGTCACTCTAGAAGAGAAAATTCAGCAATCATATCCTCACTGCTCTACAGTCATTGCAGAAATCTTCTTACACACTTGTGGGCCAAATAAAATTGTTTCCCCCCACTGGGCAGCTGGTGTGTTTTGCCACTATGATTATAATTATATGGAAGATGTACAGAATTCTTTTCTAAACACACTATCAGACAGTTCTCATGCTCTGGAATTTCATGGGACATCAGGTGTAGTAAGGCAAAAATCTGATCTGCACAACTACCATAGAAGTGACAAATAGTGACAACAAATCTATGATATTCAGAATGTTTTGAAGCAAACCATGTCTCTTACAAAGAATAGGGTAGGTTTATTTTTTGACTTGAGTGCAGAGATGGAATAAGTGATATATCTTACAATTTCCACAGTTGCGGGGCCTGAAGCTCTTAACCTGAGTGTCTGTTTTCCTGTGCCCAGACTGCCGCTGCCCTTCTTGCCCGAGGCCGGCCCGATGTTGGCTGTACAGAGAGACAAACAAACAAATGTCATAACCACAGATAATGTACATCTCTGCTCTTGTGTCATCCACACAATGTGGATATCACATTTTCTGCACAAACTTATGTGTTGTTGAAAATTACATTTAAACGAAGAGTATGTTGTATATGCACTAATCAATGAAATATGAAATGATAACATCAGTGATAATCATTAGAAAAATAATGTTACAGAGATATTCTGAGAAAGAAACGAAAATGAAAAAAATAATAATAATAATAAAAAGTGACAAAATTTAATAACCTTTATTTTATAGATTAATGCCAATTTTAAACTAAACAAATAGAAATTTCCAATTAAATGTGAAAACATTCAAAGGCTTTCCACCATTAAATTTACATAAAAATCTAGTATTGCAGTTTGCCAGATAAATGACATATCACTTCACAAAGTTATTGCATACACACATCAAAGACATGATGACAACCTTTCAAAGCTGTGATAATGTGACCATTATGTCTGCAGGTTCAAATCCCCATTACTGTTCCACTCTAGTGACAAACTTCTCAGTGGATAATGTTCTCATGATATCAACTCATGGGAACACTGGAAAACAGGTGTAGGTACTCGCATGTACCTATTTCATTGAATACACTGACTTTTTGTCTCTAAGTATTGTCTTTTTTCAATTCTCAGAAAATTCTTGACTACATAGTGAACAGATCATATGGTCTATTTCAGGGAAAACTGATTTTTTTTTTTTCTTTTAAGGAAAACAAAATGGCTATCTCCATTACCATGGCAACACAGAAGCTTAGTTCACACACATAGATAGCCTAACAGGAAAGAACACCACTAAAAGGGCAGAGTAAGGTCAGTGTAGAGGAATATTTCTGGAGAATAACAGGTTACTGCAAGACTGAACATAAACGGCTATCTGTGAGATCATATCGTTATGTCACAAGACAGAACCGTAACTCTACTGTCAGACTTTCTGAAGAGTGAACTCCGAGAAACGCAGAACTCACAGCTCTTGACTTTCCTGGCAAATGCCATACCTAGATAGCATATGAATCAACAAACTGACATGAGCCACGCTGAAAATGTCAAGGCAAAAACTGTAGGCATTTTTAACGGGCAGAGCCAAAAAAAAAAAACAAAAAAAAACAAATGCAACAATCTTCCACGTTTACCAGACGCTAAAGTCTGAGAATAGTGTCTTTTATCAAAGAAATTACCGGATAATTCTCAAGCAAAGGTGGATAAAATAATAATAGAGAGCAGTTAGCGCTATTGCCGTAAAGAACAGGCTCTGAGCCCTGTACAATCTATTTATAAAGGACACAAAATGGTCATAAATCTGCACAAGCCCTGTTTCGAGAAATGTGGGGCACCATTAAGGGTTTCCCTTGTGACACAAAAAACAATCATTTTCCAACATAGCCTCTATGGAGTTTTCTTTTAGGTCTAGCAAATTTCAAATGACTGTATCATGGGCTAAATACTGCTATGGCTCTGTCAATCTTCAGGGTGACACTGCACATTCTGATCCTCGACTACTGATGTTATTAATAAACAGTTTTTATTTGTGTTATTTACCAGGTCTAGTTTATTGTTGGAACAAGTTCTTATTTGGACTAAAGATTTGTCTACTAAGTTCATTTGTTTATTATCATTCAGTGTCCTAGGACTTTCTGGCCTGCCTGTGGGCTACTTGTGTTTAAATCCATATATCCTGGACACAAAGAGTTAGGTAAACATAACTGGTCCAATTTTGAACACTGATCCCAGTGAGTGCTAACATAAGATTTACAGCTCAGTCACAGAGTCACAACTACATATATTGTACTATAGAGGACTGTGACAGATAAGGTCGTGACCTTGACCTACATCCCTTGATTCTATCACTCATGCAATGCTTCTTAAAAATTGATATTTTTCTTTTTCTTCCTCACAGGAAGTTTCTCAGATTCATTTCATTAGTGTCCTGTGTCAAACTGTGTACTTGACACATGATCTACAAAACTTAAACTTGAAAAAAGGAAGAGCAAGAAAAACACATGTTTAATGTGTCACGTGTGATGATATATAGAAAGGACAAAATCACATGACCTTCTGTGTGTGTGCTACAACCTTATATGAGAAACTGTCCACATGAGTGACCACCAGATGACATACACTGATCATTTAACATCAAACAAATCTACTGTGAGCACATGAGAGGATCACCCCACAACAAGTTACATAAGTATCTGTAGTGTTGCCATTGCCAGAGGCCTTAGCTCAATAAATATCCTGTCACAACTACAGACCTGCCTATATGTAGTGTACAAAACATATGTCACACACTGTGGATGAAAGTCATGCTTATTCAAATAGATGTGGAGATATCTTTGGTGTTCCCCATTCCCCCACCAACTAACGCCCTCCCCTATCCCAAACCACCACCATCAACTGAGCTTTCCCCAAATCAGAATAACTTTGGGTTTCATTTCAAAATTATTGAAATCTAAGTAGATCTAGCAAACAGTCCTTTAGACTGTCAACAATTGGTAAAAGTCAGTGGTTTTGAGGAAAGTACAATCCAGTGAACACTGAAAGCTGCCAGCTGACAATGAAAGAGTTAAACTGGGCCTTCGGTTCACTGTCTGAGCAGGTAAGATCGAAACACTACATGGGGAGAAACTAAGCTCGCCATTTTTTCACGAGTTATGTCGTTTTGTCAGAGTATGTGCTGTATAGGTTAGAGCAGGGTGAAGGACGACGCAGACTTCACCTGGAGGTGAGATGAGAAAATCTGGCTTGCAGATCGATCTGATAACCTAATTCGCAATTTTCTTCCCACCGTTTTCCTTGGAATAAGGCGTTCTGTCAGAGTATGTGCCGGGCTGTGTAGATGTGAGCGGTGTGAAGGACGGAGCAAAGCTTCACCTGTAGATGATCAGGTCGGCAGATCGATGAGGACGCTGGCAGTGAGCGGTAAGTGCTCATCATCTGGCCTGACGTGACACTACTGGCTGTAGTACTGTAACTGTCATCTGCGTGTTTGTGACAGTTGGCGAGCAAAGGCACTGGGCGAAGACGGGGAAGGGGGGGGGGGGGAGTGAGAAAAGGGAAAGGCGAGAGCGGCAGACCATAACCTTTCGGCCACGGTGTCTGGTGAATTTTTCTCTCCATCACTATGCTAGTCTGACAACGGAACTAAATTAGCTGGCTGGCTTAAGAAAGGAAAAGAGAAAGAAAGGGAAAGTAAAACGAAAAAAAAAAAGAAGAAAAAAAAGAAGAAAAAAGAGAAAGAAAGAAGAGAAAACAGGGGCGGACAAATAAGAAGAAGAACAACAAACAGTGACAACCAGAACAGACAAAAGCCACCACTTCCACACCGACCCCCATCCACCAGTGTCCAGTGTTGACCAAACTGTGACTGTTTCCTACACCGGCAGCCGTGATCAATCTAATGTTTTAAGTAACCCATTGTTAAGGTACTACTGGCTTCCTGATACCCTATCTCCGGTCAACGTTGTCACCTCGATGGTCCATACTTTCAAAATCTCGGATATAATATTAATTAGGAGATTTCGCATTACCATTAGGAGATTTCTTCTCCGTTCCGGTGACAAACTGGCTGGGTTTTGGATTCTGAATATAGAAATACTCATCTTCACAACTCGTGACTCATGGGTTCCATATCCCATAGCCCTACACGACGTCGGGGAAACATTGAAAACGCTGAATTTGACAACCCCCTCCCCCCTCCCCATCTCTGCTGTTCCCTCATCAAGGTTCGGGTGTGACAAAGTTGATTTCGATTAACTCTTTGATACTGTCCACCCATTTCTACCTCTATCGCCCTCTTCTTCTTCTCCTTTGTACTGTGTCCTAATGTGCTGTCTTGGCAAAGCCGGTACATCTTGAAACAATGAAGTGTAATTACACTGTATTTAATTAATCTGGCACGCACAATGGTATCCTCTTACCGGTAACAAACTCTGGTAATTCCCTCAAGATATGAAGACCAAGAAGGAAGAACCGCATTGGTGAAGAATTACACAGTAATATTATCATATCCACCTTCTATGTTTTTATATGAGAACGCTGAAATTCTGTTTTCACTATACTTTTTGTTTCTTGAAGATAGTCAACGATTCAAACCATTACTTTTGACAACAGTGGCCATTCCCTCTGGTCGTCTTATATGGGGATAGCTAAGGCTTAGAGCCGTAACACTGAAAACAAACAAACAAAAAATAAAAGGATACAAGTTCTCTTGTTCAGCCCCCCCCCCCCCTCCTCCATATTTATATCTAGCTTTGCATATTATTATAACCCATAACCGATATCAGATGTCCTGTAAAGTTCAGTGTGCGCGTATCAGTATTGAACTTCCTCTTTCTTTAGCACCGCGCAAATTTCCAAAGCGGCTTCTAGAGGAATCACGTATTTGAACCCACTGACCTGGCTTGAAAAACCTCAGTCGTTATCGCAGCTGAGATTGAATTGGCGTCTCTTTCGGTACATTGCTCGTTTAAACACTGCTCCGCCTATTTGATTACAATTTTCCACACTACGTGAAGATCATCCGTTGCAGCAGTCCAGTTTCGATTAACTACAGCCGAGGCGCCACACGATGAAATCAGGTACTCGTCAAACTGAGGAGACTGAGGAGAAACTACGAGATTTTTTTTACCGTGAGTCAATTTTTAATGCCATTGTTTTCTGCACAAAAACCCCCTTTATTCATTTAAAAAATGTATATCAGAGTTTAATTCACTGAGATATACTGAGTTTGTTTGTTTGTTTGTGTTGGGATTTAACGGCACATCAGCACAATTACGGCCATAGTGTGTGCCGAACACGGCGGGTATATTACACGTCAAAATGTAAAAGCCGACCAAAGTATATCTATATAGAGTAAAAGCCACCCCCCCCCCCCCAAATGTGATTAAGTATATGTCCTGAATAACAATTAATAAAAAAGTATATGTCCTGAATAACAATTAATAAAAATAGTAGTTAGTATGACGTGCTGAAGGTGAGATCTCAAAGCTACACCTCCACTTCCTACCAAGAACATTCTCAGAGAAGAGCTGATGGTTTGTTACACAGTTCAGCTCTAACAGCTGAGGACAGACACGCCTGTCAAGTCAGGACATAAAAAAAAAAAAAAAGTCTAAGGTTGGAGGAAGGGGGGGGGGGGGGGGGGGGGACTCCCCTTTTTTTTTCCT
>JBCAUA010011924.1:0-13098 GCA_038406235.1 Peronia verruculata | reverse complement strand
TACATACATACATACATACATACATACATACATACATACATACATACATACATACATACATACATACATACACCATAGCTTTTACCAGGAATTTTATTTGTGAACTGACTAATAGCCATACATTATTAGTGGTGAAGAGCTTTGTGCAGTGTTATTGGATGGATGAATAGATGGATGGATGGATGGATGGATGGACATGTGGATGGATGGATGGATGGATGGATGGACAGATGGATGAACCGATGGATGGATGAACGGACGGATGGATGGGTGTACGGATAGATGGATGAATGGACAGATGGATGAATGGATAACGGACAGATGGGTGGATTAAGGGATGGATGGATGGATGGATGGATAGATGGATGGATGGATGAATAAATGATGGATGGATGGATACATAAATGGATTTATGGATGGATGGATGGATGGATGGATAGATGAATGGATGGATAGATGGATGGGTGGATGGATGGATGGATGAATAAATGTATGGATGGATGGATGGGTGGACGAATGGATGGATGGATCAGGAGACAAAGAAGGAGACAAAGGCAACGCAATAGGTGAAAAGAAAACATTAGAGCCTGAAACTGTAAACTCGATGACTCCTTGAGACAGGCTAACAACAGCGAGAAGTGAGAGGGAGCTGGTGAGGAGATGTTTCTTTTCCCCCCGAGGGTCGACAAGATTTAGGGCGAGGTAACGTAAACATGAACTTAGTTAACCCCATGAACGAGTATGTAGCCTACGTTTATCATTTCCCGATTTCATGTTACGTACGTAGTACATAACATCTTGATGAAGCACCCGCTTCTCTATTATCATTATTTAATCTGAATTTTGATGCCACATAAATCCGGAATTATTACTGTAATACTCAAGTGTGGACGATTCAATGGTTTTGTGCCGAATATGAATGGAGTTCGGCATTTACTTTTTTTTTTCACCAGAGAATACCCGGTAATGCATCCCACTTTGTTTCTGACTCCCGACTCTCGTCCTGCATGCGAGGTGTTTAAATTGTCGAGGGGGACAGGGTGCCAGTACAAAGAGGCAAATTGTTTCGATCCAATGCTGATATGACCTGGTCTTCTGAGAATTAAACATCGATTATAGGCTATGGGCTACAACTACTACTACTACTACTACTATCACTACTGCTGCTACTACTACTGTCACTATTTCTGCTACTAGTACCACTACTACTACTACTACTACTACTACTATTACTACAACTATTGCTACTACAACTGCTACTACTACTACTGCTACTATTACTATTACTAATACTTGTTATCTTACTATTAGTATTCCGAGTATTACTACTGTTATTACTGCCACTACTACTTCTTACTGCCTACTGCCTACTATTATACTTCTATTGCTTTCTTAGCTTTAAGACAAATGGATGGATGGCTGAATGGGTGGATCTTGGATGCATGGATGCAAGGATGGATGGATGGATGGATGGATGGATGGATGGATGGAAGGGGGAGGCGGACGGAGTGGCAGCACGAAAAAGCAAACTAACATTTCCTCTGAAGAAATAAACTTGGGATTCGTTTTTCGTTCGTTTCTTTTAACCTCGAGCTCGAAACTGAAAATTATGGCAGAGTTTAATCAGAATAAGTGGTATTTTTTAAAAATCAGATTTAACTGCAAGATCAGTTCCGATAGCGTTGGAAACACAAATGAAATGGATGAGAACGAACATACAAAGACTCATATGAATTGCTCTTATTTTAAATAAAATGTGCAAGGCACTATTCACATGATCATAATTATGTGTCTTACGTTTTAATTTTTATTATTATTATTTTTTTTATTAAAAAAAAAAAAAAAACAAACGATATTTTGTATAATATTTTTTATCTTTCAGTTAGTTCCCATTTGAGTCCTGAGTCACAGAAAATTGCCTAGTTGGCCTTCTGGAAGAGCCGTTTTGGTTTCACTTATAAAAATAACGCCAAGGAATACCTGTTGTATTTACCTGTGTACAGAGTTTTCCCATGAATCACTGCGATGTGCATGAGTCTGAGTGAACGTGTGTCTGTCATTTTTTTTCCACAAACAGGTGAAAGGTCATGACGATATTATATCGGTATCGAGAGATAAACGATGAGAATAACACAACAGAGAAGAACAAGAACTCAATGAAATGTGTTCCCAGCAATCTTTCACGAGTATCTTCCCTTTGTCTCTGTACAGTGAAAAATATGAGTTAATGGCCTTATAAACTCACTCTTACTTTACCCTAGAGGTGCCAAGCGTCTGAACTGTGCAAATGCGCTTTAGCTTCTCTCAAACACCAGATAATGTAGTCTAATATAATGCCATCTATTGGGATGTTTTAAACATAGACAGCAATATCACCATAGACATCTTGGCACTGCAGTTGTTTCGGTTGGCACTATTAGGGTTAACTAGGTCATGGATATTTATATCCTCTCTCTTTCTAGCCAATAGGAAAATCATACGCACTGCATCATTTAATGGTTGGTTAGCCTTGTGTTGGCATGAGAAACATGTACAACATAAGTAACGACAAGAACAACATGAATAATATAAATAAAAAGTTTAAAAAGTCTTACCATAAAAAGGTAATACTTTATGCAACTGATCTAGTTTAAGAAAGCAGAGGCTCAGTAAGAGATATAGCACTGATAGATGGAGGCACAGACAGACAGACTAGTCAGACCTACAAATAGGCAAACTGGACAGAAAGACAGACAGAGATACAGACAGAGAGAGCCAGATAGACCAGAAAGACAGAAAAACAAGCACAGACGGGGAGACGAAGGGAAGGACAGGCAGACAGATGGCTGGCTGGCTGGACTGATGGATGGATTGATGGATGGATGGATGGATGGATGGATGGATGGGTGGGTGGATGGATGGATGGATGGATGGAGGGATAGATGGATGGATAGATAGATGGATGGATAGATGGAGGGAGAGATGCACAGATAGATAGATGGACAGACATGCAGATTGCCAATGTTAGTCTAGCATTCTACTCACCAGTTTACATACTTCAGTGACTGCTTCATGGCGTTAACAATGGCTGAGCGATGCATCTTCCCCTCTACTGAGGCCCAGCGAATTGTAGGCTTGGTCTATCAATTTCTTTCTTTCGACCTTTCTTCACTGTCTCTATGTTCACAATTAAAGTTCTCCTTTTAAGTGTAAAAACTAGTCAACAGGCATATTGTACCACTCTTGTTTAACATCATCGTTTCCAGAACTGAGTTTGCACACGTTTTCAATTCGATCACGTCAACTAAGGAAACACTTCTGAAAGCACAAAAAAAGATCCAGATAGCTCACCAATCATATAAACGTAGAAGTGGCGCCTTTGTAGATCTGTAATTACTAGCTGGACTTAAGCCCGTATGTTGTCATGTAGCCGTAAAGTTCTAGCCAGCCTAACCCTAACCCTAACCTTTTTGCAACTGTTGGGTTACTCACTGAATTTTTCAACCAACCGTGGCCTCGTGCAGTCGAATAATCCAAACGTCTGGCCGTACAATAATGCCGTTACAAATCCAAATAGACACAAACACTAGCCGAACGTAAGTGCGGCGAGACACTTTATAATGGGTATATTCATGGACAGGTCAAAAGTTCACAAAGTTTTTGTTTTGGCTATCACTAATGAAATGTTACCGGCCACCTAACAGTTTTAGGCGACATAATTCCCGCAGTGTTTTCTACATTAAACCTTTCACTGCAAGGAGAGAGTCATCCTATTTTTGAGAAGTCACTTCAAATTTGAAAGATTGACAGCTGCAACAGTCTTACTGGTGAGCTTGGAAACACACACACACACACACACACACACACACACACACACACACACACACACACACACACACACACACACACACACACAGTCCAAGTAACGATAGATCTATTTGGTTGTAAATAAGTTACTTAGGTCACAGATTTTACTACAGGAAGACATTACCAAGAGAACACAGAACGACCCTGTCATTGAAAGAGTTAACAAAGTTTTTAATGGCTGTCACAGAAAACAAAGCAAACGCTGATGAAACATTCTACTTGCTCAAATTCACGGATTTAAAAGTGCATTGTCCCCCGGAGTGGCCCAGGGTTTATAAGCAGGTTCTCTGCTCCCACCTGCAGGTGGTGTAAGCCCGCCATTGGTGGGGTGTCTCCCATGGAGTGCCATCCTGGACGTTCCAGGGGAGACATCTCTTCTCTCTCTCTCCTTGCTCCTGTCTTCTGTCCGGCTTTCTTTCCTGTCTTCTTCTAGACGTGTAAACGTATCTTAACGTGTTTGACACAATAGAGCCGTAATCGTGCTGATGTAGAGCATAGTAGTGACTCTGTTTTTATCTTTAAACCTTTCAGTTCTTTGATAGTAGGATTATCTCGGTTTACGACTGTAGAAGGCGGATAAACCTCCCAGAGAAGCCATAAGTCGCAATTCAGACTGTGATCTTGTAAATTAACATATCAAAATATCGTTTTCAGTGCGTTATTCGTCTATCTCCAGTCATCTATCTGAATTTAACATCAAAATTGTCATTGTAAAATCATTTTTTGTATTTAAATCTAAAAACCAAAAACAAAACAGATTCTACACTCATAAGCTCCTAATAATGAAGGCCGTTGCTATGAAATCATTGATGCCTTAGTTGAAATTGATATTGACATCTGTCTCTACAGCAGTTAACACTATCATTCTAGTAACTGATACACGGAGGAAAATGCTTACTTTAAAATATCATTGTAACCGGGCGTCAACAAGGTTAATTCACCTTCTCCGGTAACTCTAACAAGTATCTTTCCTTCACTACTGCCGCTGCGATAAATGTTATTTTCTATTCATGAATTATTATACTGTCTTTCATTGGCAAAAGCGGAATTATTTCAGCTTTAAAGAGTGCTTAATTTAGTTAGATTTATTAGGACGCTTGAAATTGTGGAATTTTGGAAAATTTTTGCAGCTACAGCGGTGTCTCCGCCTATAAGAATCTTCACTCGATTTTAAATGGGAGATCGTTTCGCAGATCATCTGCCCTTTCCAAAAGAGGGATTTGTGTAAAGGGAGATCATTTTGACGAGACTTTTACTTCCCTTTGGCAGGCGAAAGCTGTGTTCGTCAAGCATTGTAAAGAGGAAAAAAAAAAAAATCCTTTTACTGCTTGCCATTCGAAGGGCCGATTGCCAAAAAAATTGATAGAATTATAACAATAAGAAGGAAAAATTCCCTTTACATCAGTTTTTTTTTTTTTTTTAAATTTTTCATGGTGTATGTTTCAACCAAAGAGGCGCAAAAATTATTATTATTATTATTGTCTTTTGTCTGGTAAAGGGAAGTAATAGGGCTGAGCACAACGATCTCCCATTACCAAGGCTTTTTTTTTTCTCATACATAAGAAAAACAAGGGACTTCCGAAAAACACTCACCATATCCGAGCATGCTAGACACCGGACTTCATTATCCACGAAGCCAGGGCACCGCTGAGCTACTCAAAACAAATAAATCTGGTTCTAATCTTACTCATCCTCTGATAAGATTCAATCCCTGACACTTTCACCAAAAGATGAACCTCTTGGTTTCTTGGGTAGAGAGGCTTGACGTCTAACCTTCTCATTAAGGATGAATATATTTCAAAGGGCCAGTGTGTACGTTATGCATGATGGAAAGCCCTTGGTTGTTAAAAATCGGATCACAAATAGTCAGAAATGGCACCGTCGTGGCAAAATTTTCGAATTCCAAAGTTCTACCCATATAAATTCTCCGCACCTGCTATCATAGGACTGAAATACTTAAAGATGAAAGACGGGGTCACTACTATGCTCTACAAAACATTGTATGCTCCACATCAAAGAAAACTTTCACATACTTTTGGTTTCATAGGATGTTTGTAAAGCTATCATAAAACAATAATTATTCAACGTCGACCCTGAAAAAGGCTGATGCGTCACACTGGAACAGAGAAAACAAAAGAAAGACACGTTAATGATACAAATGCAGATTCACTGGAAATATATTAATTTGTTCCTCGCGCTTTTATTTTCCAAAGAGAAGTTTCTTCCTGCTGAGGACATGGCCTAATCCGAGATAACCACCTCACCGGATGCTGAAAGGCGTACGTGAAACCGTAACCGGATGGCCAAACATTACATTGTTTTAGACTTTCCTGTTTCGTCAATCTGTCCATAAAGGCCCAACGTTCTACGAGTCAACAAGACAGCACGAGCAGTCCAGAGAAAGTCTTTTTTTTTTTTCAACCCCTGACTTAGTCTGGGTCATGGCGTGGCCTCCTGACGAGTTTTGCACTAAACCTTTCCACTTGTCACGGATGTGGACCAGGTCGTAGGTCTCTGCAAATTTTATGTTCTTTTGTCCATTGCTGAATGTCATCCATTCCATTCTTCCCTCTGCCCACTTCTTTTCCATTTCCCATCCACTGTTCTTTGTAGCACAGTTTTAACCGAGGCCACTCTGGATCGTGTTATTTGCAAGAGGAAAAACAGCACCTAGAGAAAGATCACCGAAAGCATCCAGTATTCACTTTCCACAAGGCCTTTACTGAGAAAAACTTTCGGGGAATACCCTGGTTTGATTCGTTATCTACGAACACACTACCCAACTCCAGTCCCAGTGCTAACTTTAGGATGACTACATCAACAAAGGGTCCTTTTCGCTCAGACAGACAAGCAACACATTTTTTTTTTTCTCTTTCAAATATTGCAATCAGAAGAAAGTAGGATTATCTCTCTTTAGATGGCTGCCTGTTTTTTGGTGGTGGTGGGTAGAGAATCGGAATTCGGAAATTTCCCCATTCATCGGCACTCCGTTTACTCTTCATCGGTTTTTAACTGCCAAGGGTTCTGTAGCGTGCGTAACCTACATACGAGACCTTCGAAATATATTTATCCCTATACGAGAGGGCTAGACGTTGGGCTTCCTTGTCCAAGAATGCAGGGGGCCGTTGAGTCACTGAAAATATGCAGGTTTCAATCTTACATAGCCTTCCCATCCGCTGATGACAGGATCCACGAGTCGAGCCTAAGATACACAATGTGAGTTTTTAACTACGGAGCAGACGCCAAACTACATAATATACTGGGCGTCAAATCCATAAATATTCGGGAAATGATAACAGGAGGGAGCAAAGAAACAAATGAGTACCCGAGGGTGAAAAATTGCGCAAAACAAAGAGAGCGAAAACTTGACCTCGGTCATAAGACGTAAGCAGGTCACAGGCCAGTACACCATAGAGCGCTATCTTAGGATAAATTTGTTGTCTGATTTACAGAGGTCAGGCAAAGAGATAAAGTAAAAGATAAGATAAACAAAATGAGATGAGATGAGATGTGATAAGATAAGATAAAATAGAGTGGACCTAATATTTGTATTTGTCATGAAATGGAAATATCTGTCACAGGTGATGACATAAATACATACATTTGACACTCTCATATACAAGCAGATGGTCGTAAATGGCCAGAATAGTATCAATATATTGCTGCAGCTTGATAGGGGTATCGCACATGGAATAAATGCATTTAAGATTTTGTTTTTGTTTTTGTAATGCTCTCAGTTAGTTTTTATGTATAAAGACATAACGAACGCCCACTTTTAACAGAATATTTCAATTGATCAAGAAGTGAGTGATTAACGTCATTCTAAATCACATTAATTCTCTGGGATCCTAGGAAGTTATTAAAGTAAAATGAAAATAAAGGTCGAAATAATTGAATTTTCATAAACCAACTATGACATCACTTGAATTGCTTGAAAATTTACCAGATTCTGTTACATTTGTTGTTTTAGCTCAGCTTTCTTATTGACCTGGTGATTTTCATTAAGATATCTTAATATCTATCGAGAATAATTATGATGACGGTGATCCATTTTTAATCCATAGCTGGAAATGCATACGTCATTTTTCATCAACTGTATTAAATCAGAGGAATCATAAGCTATGGACCTTTCTTGATTAACTAGCTCTCCTATCCCAGAAGAGCGATAAAGTTACTTGACCAAACTCCATTACCTTTTTATTATTTATTTTATTATATTATTATTATTATTTTTGAAAATGGCTGAGTCTACATTGACTTATCTTTTTTCAATTTTCAGACCTGACATTTACTAGCCACTACGTCTTGATTTATAGATGATTATTATTATTATTATTATTTTATACTTACACAATAATCCTAGTGGAAACCAATACATTCCCCAGAGTTCATGGGGCATAGAAGAAAATAGCAGTTCGCCAAAATGCGTCATAGAAAATTACAACAATTCATAGATCACTTGCACGCATAATGGCCAATAGTGGTGGATAAATTAAGAAACTTCCCTCGACCCGATCCTGGAACAAAACAATTCATTGTTGCTACCTTAGGCTTTCACCTTCGTACGTTATATAGAGGAAAAGAAAGAAAAGAAGGTGGAGGAAAAAAAAGGAAGACACAAAAGACAGCAACCACAGGAACAAAGTATCTCTATAATAAGAGTGATCAGGGGGTGTGGCACTTATCTTATGGTCCAATAAATCGGAATCGGCAGGCATTTAAAATTCAAATAAAATTACAGACGGGGGCAAGTGATACCCAGCTGTGTTATAGGCTACTCTTTATTTGATTAAATTTACGGAGTTGTTTTAATTTATTTTTTTAATGCCGAACTATCATTCATTTTGTCCGCCATCACTTCCGTGCGGGACACATCACGCGTTCAAAACACGTTTTCTTTGCAACATATCAGCATCGAGGTGCGCATGCTGGCCAAAAAAAATTAAAACGCGGAACTATATACATGTATTTAAAAGAAAAAAAAAAAAACTCCCACGGAGGCCGTGGGGTACCCAGTTAGTCTAGACTAAAAGTGTTTAAACTTGCCTGCAGTAAACAAGTACAAGATTAAGGGGGAAAATGAGAGCTTTCTTTGTATTTGGTGGACCTTTAGTTTAAAGTTTCTAGTACTAATTAGCAGTTGAAAGTTGCATAATTTTGATTATGAATAAATGTCAATGAAGCAAACTAAGAATTCTATGAAACTATTTCACATGGTTCATTTCACAGTATATATGTAGAGAACCTTATCACAAAATAAAAACTTGTCGGAAGTCTTTGGTGCTGTTTTCCAGCATGCTTGAACAACGTCAGCTACTATCACTAATTGATTCTCCATCGGTTGAGTGAAAGGATGAAAGTGAGATGGAGAGAGAGGGACGAGAGACGGACAGCTACAGTTACTAAAAGTTAGCTCTGCATCAATGTCTATTTGTAGAGACAAATCAGATATGATCCTGCATCAGCAGCAGACTATATGAGAAATATGAAGAAGCATAGGAGAGAAGAAGATACCCCAAAAATATTTTATCATGCTGATGCCACAAGAAAGGCAGAAGCCCAGGCATAGGAAAAGCTGACCCAAGGACAGCTGGATCAACACAGGAAACAAGTGCGCGCGAGATCATGCGTCAAAGAGCAGACTAAAGGAAAAAGAAACCGACTGCTGCATTACCATTGAGAATAACTTCTCAAGCTTTAGAAAAGCGCTCAAATTTAAGTTAACTGTCATGTTTCTTAAAGTCCATGCAAAGTAAGGCTTGCTAGAGAGAAATTTGCTGGTTTCAAGACAGCTGTTCACACAATCAAAAGTTTCTTCAAAAACACTGAACCCGAGAAGTATTGAATAAATATGTGCTGAACTTTTTTTGTCTTATAATGTCATCAGGCCCTTGGGGAAAAAAGACTGTACACTGGAAAGTGTGGACTTTTTTGTGGTTTTCTTTTACTTTTAATTTTATGCTATTCTGGCATTTAATAGCCTCCAAAGAAAACCTGTTTCTGTGTGCAAATTTCTCTTTTTTTATTGCAAATAAATGAAAGTTCAAGTCCATACAAACTTAGTTCTTAAAAGTGATTATTCAGAATTTAACTTAAGGCTTAACTGATGTGATTAAGTATGAGAACAAAATTTTCTGAACATAACTTTCATTGTGCTAGAATTCCACAATAAATCAAACTTCAAATCCATCTATTTTAGTTTTAAACAGTTCCGCTTGCGATTGCTTGTTTTCCTAGACATTATATTTTTCTTTTCCAACTATTTTATATTGGTTCTAGACAAGTGGACAAAAATGTAACGTCCATTATGTATCATGTGTTACACACATTTTTCTTCACAACTGCTGATCTTATGAAAATATCTTCAAGTCATATTTTGTTTCATGATCTTCATATTCTTCTATGAGCTCATATAATTAAATCATATGGTAAATTTCACAGATTTTTTGCATGTTTAAGGTTACCCTTTTTGTCTTGTCTTAATTTGTAACGTTCGCTACGCTGCTGATTTCTCCTTTATGGATTGCAATAGAGGTAATAATACAGGGTGTCCCAGAAGTCGTGCACCATATACTATTCTTTATTTTTTCTATGTTTCAGATTTGATCTCATATGGGTGAGAAACTACCTGTACAAGAAAGAGTTAAATTGGTTTTTATCTTTGAAAGATGGGGTGACATACTGCTCTGTAGCTCAAAAACTAAACCACAATCATCCTGAGTGAGAACAACCATTGAGCCGCTTGATCAAACGCTTCAAAGAAACTGGCTCAGTAGCTGACCGTGAGTGATGTCGTCGACGAAAAGAGTGCAACTGATGAAGAAACATTCACCATGGTTTTGGAGAATGTTGTAGAAGCCCCGTCACATCAGTGCATCATATTTTCAAGACATGGAAATTTCATCCACACAAAGTGCATCTTGTGCAAGCTCTACATACAGATGACACCGATTGGCGATTAGAGTTCTATGAATGGGTGCGTACTCACATGGATTCTTCAATATTATTCAGTGATGAAGCAATTTTTCATTTGAATGGCCAAGTAAACCGGCACATATATATGCACTATTGGTCAGATGTAAATCCTGACTGGAATGAGGAGGGACATCATGAGAACAGCCCAAAGATTATGGTCTGGGCTGGAATATGGGAGGGGGAAATCGTTGGCCCTTACTTTTTCAATACTAGTGACGTCACCAGCAAAACTTATTTAGAGTTTCTGGAGACTTTCTTGTTTGACTACCTTGACGATGTTCCCATAATTCCACAACAAAACTTCTTTTTTCAGCAAGATAGAGCTCCACCACACTTTGTTATTTGCATGCGTAACTACCTGAATCTGACCTTTAGTGGAAGATGGACTGGGCGAAGAGGTCCTGTGGAGTAGCCACCCCAATCATCAGAATCATCCATGCACTCTTGATGATTTGAAAGATGTGAAAATAACTGAGTGTCAAAGGATCAACACTGAAACCCTCAAAAGAGTAAAGACAGTTTTATAAAGAGAATTGGTGCATGTGTCAATCCAGAGGGTGAACAATTTGAGCATCTGTTATGATAATGATTAATAAAATTGATATCTATATGTATTTTTATAAAAATCTAGATAGTGCGCGACTTCTGGGACACCCTGTATTTGTCCTGCGACCAAGACAAATGAGTCGGAAGTCACCCTGGGCAGCAAAGATATACAGCTGTTTTTGGTCGTTTTCAATTACTTTCCAACTAAGATACTGAACTTTTTTCTTCACAAAACGTCAATTTAACCTTTTTTTTTAATCTGAAAAAAAAAAAGAAAGAAATATTTTGGTATAAAGGTCAGAAAATAGTGAAAAATGGTAAAAAATGGCTGTGACTTGAACTCACCTGGCGTGATTTGCGACTCATTTGCCCTTGGCGCAAGACATTTTATACCAGAAACAAATGGATGGACAACCAATAAAACATGTAATCAAAATTTAAGATTAACAATGCCAAAAAAGTACTTTGAATGTAACTTCCATTATGCTGGAATTGCCCATATTTAAATATATTTTTTGTTGCTGTTGTGCTGTGTGACCATTTCAAATTTTCACCAATACAGTGGTCTCCGCCTAGGAACCCGGTCGTCGGGAGACAAAAAAAGTGGGCTCTTACTGTCTTAGCCGTACAGGTTCTGAGACGAACTGAAAAGTTATGCAACCCATCTAACCACAGATTGTCTTCATTACCATGATAAGTTCATCATTACCATTAGTTAAAGATTTATCTATGTTAATAAGTACAGCCTTCTTCACTGTGTGTGTTATAATCACATGTAGCAATTCCTGATCTTTTTAGCATATTATATATAGTTACATCAATACTGCCCAGCACTTAAACGCCGTGTGCGTTTTCACATAACGGTATCCATGTTGAAAACATGATATTGCTATCCCACCCGTGGATAATCGCACGAGTGACTCAAATGTTTACAGACCGACCGAAGGAGGCTAAACTTACACCTCCTTATCCACAAAGCTATCGCAGATGTTGTCAAACAAAGAAATGGTTACGGGTTAGTCAACAACGTGGCCTGATAATGCAGTCATATATCAACCATCACTTCCACTCCTTTGTCTATCAGTTCTCTCCACCTGTGTCCCCATTTTACTGCACATCTAGCAGTGTACGTTTCTCTCAAGTGGACAGTATGATGTGGGCTTACCCCATAAGTACTCAAGTATCTTTGTCTGACACCGGGCTCTTCTAAGACGAATTTTTCCTATTTCGGGTTCTAAGAGGAGTATATTATAGAGGAAAAATTCCGCTTTACAGCAGAGGCAGGTTCTTAGCTGGACCAGGCTCTTAGGCGGAGGGTTCTTAGCCGGAGACCACTGTACAACAAGTTTTGGTCAGTCCAAGTCCTTTTCTTTAGCAGGTGTTTTGATTCTGCAGTTATACAGTAGACCTCCTAAATAATTTATGCATTTATGAACAGGTGATTATTAATATGAAATCAACAGTCTGACTGAACTCTTTCTCAAAAAGTATACTGCACAGTATTTAGCATCGCTCAGGAGCAAGCACTACTCTATTTTTTCATTATTTTTTTTTTACAGGTAGATCTAGATCTAGATCTCTATTGAAGTGTAGAAAATCTGGTGCTTTTTCGTTTGTTCCCACCCCCAACTTTTATACAGGCCTATTTATTCTGATACCAAATAATAGAACAACCCCGCTGGCTTAACCTGCTGGGACCCTCGACCAGCGCAAGTCCACCCTAATGCTAAC